>JAFJYG010000616.1:0-32783 GCA_017366145.1 Cadophora sp. M221
AACCACACCCGATGAACTGCATCGAGCAGTGTATTTTTGTTTTCTATGAAAAGGACCACCACCAGATCCTACTCGGTCGTCCATGTTCCGGAGGTTGAGATACCATACTACACTATTCACTTGTCAACTTCTATCGTTTCATTCAATCCCATCTCCTCTTTCCCAAAGACCAATTAATCACAAAAGAAAAAGTTCAAAACAAGTCGAATAAAAACAGAGCAAGAGAAAGGGAGTTTAACCTACCGTCTGGCATAAGGCGAGAATGTATAATGATACAGAATAATCTCCCCTGAAGGTGGCATTGTGACGTTTTCCTCTCCTCCTCAATTATCCTTTTCTAGATACAATTCTCGAATGATGATACAAGACATAGGGTATAGTTTGAGGGATATGAGAGAGGGGATATGTTGTTGGTGGTGTTGATGTACAAATTGAGTTTGGGGTGAGGTTGGTCGGGTCATCAAAATCATGGGGTCGGCAGAGCTCAAGCTCCTCTCCCTCACTGCCGAGGCCGAGGTCCTGCAGCATCCTTGCAAGCGCTTTGCTGTCAAACTGCTGGATTTGGATTGGACAACGATGTAATGTTCATCTGATCTTTTGTTTTTCGACAACGGCGATGGAAATTAATAAATGATTAAAGGTTTAAACTTTAAAATTATGTGCATGAAGTTCATGCCTAGGTACCGCCTCGTTTCCCCCTTCTCTGCCAGTAGGTCTTCGAACATGTGAGAAGCTACATGGATATCGCTTCGGCCTGAGAAGCTAGAGGCTGTACCCAGGTACTTCTCATTCGTTAGTTCTGGGGCAAAAGAAGCAATATTATGTATTGCTACTTTTAGCTATTCATATTTGTGGTAGCGGTTTTGACAGATAAAAATTCTTCCTTCTTCGGATAACCCAACTCTTGGCACAGCTAGCACAAGTCTATCAGCAATCAACTTCTACCTAGGTAGGTTCTAAGACCTATTATAGTTTTCTAGACTTGGATTTAAAGCGTCAAATAAACTTAGGACTTCCCGTATACGGATGGATTTTAGGACCTAGACCTACAACCATCGAAATGTGAGTTCTAGACTTCCCAAAAACAGTATTTCGACAGCCAAATAAATACCCCAAGACTTACGACACGTCCTACAACTAGGAACCTACCTATGAGCTTCATTTTTTTCTTCTGGGGAATAAATTTACTTTAATCCTCAAATTTCATGTATAAATAAATGTATACTTTGCATAAGTTCATCTCATCTCCCCTCGCTAGATAAATAAATAGGTAGGGCAGGTCAAAATCTCGTCATCCCGCTGTCATTTACCCGAAGCTACCTTATACAACAACATCCTGCCAATCGTCATCAGCCCGAGGTACGTAGGTCAAGTATGTTCTAGATTATGTTTGTCATTTGCGGCTACCTCCATTTTCGTGGTAAGGGAGGTGGGTTTTTTGGAAGGGGTTTGGCTGGTGTAGAGGGCGAAGGGGCTACGGTCCCAAATTTCCTCTTCGGAGGTTTGGACCAAACAAGAAAGATAGATGGGTATTTGCATTCCATGTCTGGAGAAGCGTTTCTCCGCGACTGCGACTATTCCCTAGGTCTAGACTTAGCCATCGAATCCAGGTTTTCAATTCTACATCCCAAACAGTTAATTCGAATAGCCTTTTCCTTTCCTGGGTGAATCTCAAGGATCTGAATTTCTTATATCTACACTGGGAACTAAATTCATTTGGAATTAGCTTATGTTAAGATTGTTGTTCACAGGATATCGTTTGTCCGTTCCGCGATCTGGCATTCGTAAAGCGAGCTAGTTTCGGATACACCCGCAAGTCTATTCACAACACATACATTCTATTTCGTCATAGATAATATGGATACTCACCTGCCCCGCCCTCCCCCAAAAAAAAATCTAAACCGATACCTAACCACTATGATGAATATCTTTGCGATCCTAACCAGGACTCACACCTCTCAAACCTTTCAAGTGTTTGTTGACATACAAATAAAAGTTAAATTCAGCGAATATTTCCTCTACTCCAAGATTGGAGAAGAATCAGTAATACAAAATGTATATTCCTATGAACAATAAACATATTGCAGCATATCCAACTAAATAAACAACACACGAGCCACGGAAAGAACTGCAAGACTTATGCCACCCCAGAGAACCAAAACACCGAGCGGAAAAGCGATATACCACAGAGAATGCAAAACTCCCCACAGAATACGACATGCAACAAGTCTGCTCTTCACAAATAAAATAAAATCAGCATCTCAATAGCGAGAGACTTGACGTAGTCAAGAAATTCATTGGTCCTATTGAAGTGGATTGGAGAGGTAGGTCTGTTACGATATATAACAAAATCTGCTCTTCACGATAGGACGCATCTAGACGGCCATAGATTTGGATTAGTCAAGAAATTCGTCGGTTCTCTAAAAACTTGAAGGAATTGATAGGTTGCGTCGTCCCACTACGATGTGCAACAAAGTCTGTCTTCACCATAGCGCGCATCTAGATGGCGTGAGACTTGAAGTAGTCAAGAAATTCATTAGTCTTATTAAAAGTGGAATAGAGAGGGAAGTCTGTTACGATATGCAACAAAGTCAGTTTTGAGGAGTGGTTATGAAGTCATTTTCGACGGTTTGATGTGATAGGGTTGTTGCCCGAGGATACGACGTGCACCAAACCAGATATTTGATCTGGTAGTAGGAAGTCATTAGTCCACACTTGGATTAGAAAGTGGATACTGTAACAGAAGGTTTGAAAACCGATGTAACATACCATTTTACGACTTGCAACAAATTTGTAGAGGAATGAATAAAGTCATACCGAAGTGTTAGGTGTGGCATAGAAAGTAATTATCGTGCGATAGCAACAAACATTTTTAGACCTTAGAGGCGATGAGTTCATCTTCCACACTCAGAAAATATATAACGGAGAATTGCGGTCTGATTTAACATGCTATTTTGCGACCTGCAACAAAATTTCCCGAGTAAGAAAGTATAAATTCATTCCGAGTAGTCGCGGAAATCTGTGGTGTCCAGTTTTGAAGGGAGGAGGATTGGTGATCTGCAACAGACATACTTTTGAGCAGGGAGTGGCAATTTGATAGGGGTCCACGCTTAGAAACGAGATAAAGGGGAATTGAGGCCTTACTGACAAATAGAAAATACGTTTATTGTGGCATGCAACAAAGGCCTATGTGGGAAGAAGGATGAAGTCATGGTGGAGAGCTTGGAGAGTGCGGCTTCAAACGCTAAATTAAGATGGACGGTGAGACGCAATGAACACGTCTTTGGGGGGAAAGTATGAGATCATGCTCGAAATTGTGGGAAAAATCTCTCGCTATCTATTGGGATTTGAACTGCGATATGCGACAAGATTCAAGAAAATTGGTCGAGCCAGGAGATGTGGAGATATGTTTTAGATTCCCGGGCTCGCAGGGAATTGCATCACCACTGGGCTGGATAGGTAGACATTCTCCGCAACGACACACGATTTACGATATGCAACAGAAAGCTCTGTTACAAAGTGATCCATAGACTAAGTGGTTGGGGGAGCTGTGTTAATTGGGAAGTGGGTCGTGGTAACTGAAGCAAAGCCTAGGCGCGACAATTCTTCACACTCGGTTAATAGGCTATTGATGTGGGGCGAAAGTCAACAAGCGCCTGGACCATGATACAGGTACGATGAAAGTTGAGATTGACTTTACGCAATTTGAGAGAAGTCTTATTTGAATTGCAGTACTAGCGTTGCATAATACCTGTATGCAATTTCAATCTTAAGCCCAAGGGTTCCCATGGGAAAGTATAGGGTCAAGCCCAGGTTTTTAGTGTGGCGGTGATGTTGACTCGATTTGCAACACATCCTAACAGAGTGAAACTATATATTCGGATGGAGGTTCTAAATCCTCAAAGCGATCATTTGCACCACGTTCTTTGTTTGCATCGTGCTAATTTTCTTCCATCACATTCTCTCCAAAAGCCATGTGATCCAAGATTAAGCACAGTTCCAAAGTACCTCCTTTCGCACTCTTCAAACAAAACTGCAACGACCAAGTCCATTACAAGACATTCATATGTCCCTCCACCACTGATAGAGGCTCAACTACTTTTTCAAAGACCTCTTGCACGAATGCTGCGCTCCCCCAATCAGGGCTCTCTTTAAAACGACCCAGTAGACAGTATTCAATCACGTCTTCCATTTTGGGGCCCGCTTCCATGGACACAACCTGAAGCCATTCCCCAGCCGCCATGAATTTAGTATAAGTGTGTGGGATACCATCAATCAAATACTTCGTCCAAAATGGACAGTCTTCGATGGCTTGACCGAAACAAAGCTCCAGGAGAAGAATTCCTAAACACTCCAGGTCCCTCCTAGTCTGAGCATTATTCATGGACGAAGACCCAGGCTGCGTTTCGATATTCGGAGTAGTAGTGGGTATGGGTGTGAAACCTGGGGCCAGATATGATTCTTTGAAGTAAATCTTTAGTCCTTCTCCGTAGAATATGATGTTATCCTTACTCATACCAGTCTTAGGAACCCAAGGTGTTGATCCCAGCCGCAAGCAGGTCGAGGCAACAGAGGTCGCAAGTCCGAATCTGGATTTTCTAGTCAAATGAACCGGCCTTCCACGAAGAAGCTCTAAAAGGCTGTAGGTTGGAAACAATTGAAATGCTTCATTGGTTCCAATCACATAGCGGGCCTCACAAGAGCCACTCAGAGATCCAAGAGCATACGGAAATGCGGTCGAATGGTCGTCTTCCCATGAGGCCAACGCTAAGCAGAGGCTCTCCACAACTTGAACTTGCTCAGTCTTTTCCTTGTCGCTGACCTCGTAAATCTTGACTTTAAGTACCCGATTCGGGCTTGCGGAAGTAGAAACCAAGAGCTTGTATTCCAAATTGTTATCCAAAGCTGGAAGGGGAAATGACTCGATAGCAAACATATGTCCACCTGAGCAGCTGCAGTTCAATGCTTGAATTAATAGGCCATGGATGTTGACAATTTCCGTTCTGCGCGCAATGAGGGGGTTTCCCATAGCGAGGGTCTTTTTTCTTTCTTTAGCCGCAGAAAGCTCGAGGCCACAAAGCAGATCTCGAAACATTCGATTGCGTGTCTTGAGCATTTTTGATAGTATTTCCTCCTTTTTTGCAAATAACCGGCGAATTTCATGTAACTGGAGGTCCAGATTCGCCGATCTTGCACGCGCCCAGATGATCTGCGGATAAAACAGTAAGACTCTAAATTCTGGAAATATTCTTGAAAGCATGTTACGTACCGATCCGTCTCGATTCAAATACAACATGTCTAGTATTCCTTCCATCGGTTCTCTCATTGCGTGAAGTGCGCTTGAAAACGCCGGATAAATAGGTCCCAGTCGTTCTTTCATAAGGAGAGGATTCTCAATCCAGTATTTGTCTGACTCTCTGGTGCCCTTGATCATTGATTGCAACTCGCTTTCAGGGACATCCAAATATCTCATCAAGCTTTCGATTGTCGCTAGGAACAATGAATTCTGAATATCAATGACATCGATGAAGGATATGAAGCTCCTCCGAAATCTGTACCACTTTTCCAACCGCTCAAAGAGCTTCTTGTAGTTATCAACAGCTGCGATCAAGAGTGAGAATCTCGAAATCAAGAAGGTGATAGTTTCAACTTCGATCAAAACATCTATTTTGTTCTGCTGGCCATCTTTCCCTCCAAATGACGGGACCAGCTTTTGATAATCCGATCCCTTAGACTTGTTTTCAAGAGTCGCTAGAGGAATCCGACAAAAGTCCCAGGAAATTGAAGTGTCAGATTCCACTGCCGGTTGGAATGGAGAATCCGGGGGTGTGAACCATCCAGTCTTTAGGAAGTCCTCAAATTTCTCGTCGGAAAGGTTACGAAGTCCTTGTGAGGTGTTATCGCTTGAAGAATCAAAATTTGCCTGAGCAACTACATCGCTTTCTGCCAGGTCATTCTCTGTATCATCGACCGAAACTTTTGGCAGGGTATAGAGAGCTAGTTGCCGTAAGTGCACCGCCAGATGCTCTTGAAGTGAATGAACTTTTCCTGCGAAATTTGCGCAAAGAGGACAGCCTTCGTCTCTGGTCGATGTTCTTTCGCAAAGCAACAACAAGGGAGCAAGCTGGTCGTCATCTTCGATCAAGGATTTGTGGCGCAAATTGATGTGCTCTGTGAAGTCTTCTCTGGTATCGTATGTAACTTTGCAGGAATTGCAGAACCACTCTCGACGATGGACTTCCAACTCATGGGCTTTCCATTCAGAAAATCGGTCGTATAGAATTGCCGCGGAAACGCAATCTCCGAAGGTACAGATATATGGTCTCAAATCGTCCAGTACGTGGGTTCTGGCTCAAAGTTAGCCTGATTTGGTTTTGATTGAAATTTATCTTACTCCCAATGTCTCTGGTCCTTTGGATCAATGAACAAGTAGCAGTAAGGACATATGAAAGGAACTTCAAAGTCCCAAGCGACATCAGGAGGCGGAGGAATGGTCAGTAGCTTCTGGGAAGTTGATAGAGGACCATTCGAGATATTCGTCCTCTGGCTCCTCTCTGAAACAGAGACCGCAATCTTCACTAGCGGGGGCCTTATCGTGGAGACAGTGGTCTGTGTGAGTCTTGTGTTGCCAGTGTTGACAGTGGAAGTACCGGGATGTCTAGGCATAGAATCTGCAGATACCTTCTGATCGAGGACATCTTCTAATTGACCCGTGCTAATGTCGGTGCCGTCTTGGGGCGAAGATTCTGGCAGGTGCTGAATCTTTTGCTGGTGGCGCTTATGGTATGCAAAAAGCTGTCGTCTTTTCGTGTTTGCTTGAGCCAAATTCCGAATAAGCCGCTCATTTGAGCATTTGGGAAACTTATCCTGAATATGTCTGAGATCGAACTGGCTCCAGAAAGAGATGTTAATTTTGGCAGCTCGTGCTGTGCGGTCTCGATGGGCTGGGTTTTGGATGGTGATAGAAAACTTATATAAGCTGGTTATAATATCTTCGATCGTTTGCACGGTGTTTTGCATTGCCAGGGAAGAACTCTGTGCTCTGTGCAAGGTTGGGTCACCGATGACAGCCTTTTGGCTGCTTGTCAAAGAGGATTCGGACCCACTCGAGGAATCATAGCTAAGGTCTGGTATGTTGGTTTTATCTTCACCGGAGATGGTAATGATGGCTTATATGCTGTTAGTCAAATGAAACTGGGATCTGAAGGATGAGAAATAACCGTCGTCTATTGCTTGGATTAGATCTTTGAAGTGATCTCCAACTTCTTGGTGCAACTCTAAGGCTTCCCGTAGTCGATAATCGAGGGATAATCTATCGGAGTGACTGCGATGAGCACCATGGTTTCCAGCCCAGATCTGAAGCCTGGAACCAAGTTCCTGAATTTCTGATCCTGCTACAGTATTCTGCATCAAGGCTATCAACAAGTTAAATCTGGAAAGACATTCCGAGTACCAGGCTGATATTGTGATCGGAGGCTCGACGCCCTCGCTAGTTGAGTCACTGACTTCTTCGCCGGAATCGCCTGGCCTTCCTGGAATTTCTGCCTCTTGAGCAGATGAACGGGTGGACGACATGATGGATCTTTTGACTTTCAAGGCTTTACAGCAGGTCCAACAATGTAGGATTTATGCCCAGGCACGAATGTAACTGGGAATACTGCAGGAAGCTTGATTGGAATGGGAGTTGCAATTGGAATCGGAGTCATTCACTTGTTGATCTCAAAGTGATGTTCTTGTCACCAAGTGATTACGGAAGGTATGAGAATGCATTATCTCCATGAATAGACAACTCTATCTATCTTGAGATGCAATGTGGGCACACCTTTTCATTTAGCCGCTGGTGATTGGAGCCAACTGTCAGCTGCGGCTGAGCTCTGCATGCATATCGGAACGGGCTTTGCCTCCAGTTCACATTCTAACCTGCAGCTTCAAAGCTTCAAAGATCTTTCTAATTCACTGTGCACGCCTCGCTCGTTGCAAGATATCCCATGGAAAACTGATGGCTCTTTGTTATGTCTGGGTTTGAAGTAGCAGGAGTCGTTCTTGGGGCCTGGCCCATAGTGATTGGGGGGTTGAAGTTCTATGCTGAAGAACGCGGGGTAGGTGACATCTTCCTACAAGAGCCTTGCAAGACAAATCTGTTTCCTTGCCCAGACTATGGAAGAAGCTACTCCTAGCACTGGAGAATAAACGTCATGGTACTCGGCGTTGATACATTACTAACAGTGGTAGGTTGCAGGTTATCAAAGACTTCAACAATTGCCAACCTCTCATCAAATCCATCTATCGCCAACTCAAACGAGAGAAAGTGACGTTTGAGAACAGTTCACGATGCCTTTTCGATGCTGCAGCAAAACAATCGGATCGCTCATTGGCAGATGTTGCCGCAATGATGATCTCCCCAGAGGATCCAAGGTGGTCTGATGTCGAGGATCCAAATTCGGAGGGCCTGTTCAGCCACAAGACTGCCACTTTATATTCTGAGGCGCGAAAGGATATCGAAGAGGTTCTGGATAATATTCAGAAAAGTCTCAACAAAGTATCGGTATGTAGAAGCAAGGGTCCCGGAAGGCTCTATCTATGGTTATAATGCTTACAATTCCAAGCCGAAAGATACTGACAAGCATACGACGAGAAGACAATGGAATCGACTCTTATTCGCTATCAAGCAAGACCAATTGGAACTTCAATTGGCGAAGGCAGAAACATACAATCGATTCTTAGTCAATCTGACGAGGGAGAACGTCATGTCAAGCGTGCCCGAGCCATCAAGACGAACTGCGAAACACTACAACACTATTCGCGAGCATGCGATAATGATGGCTGAAGCACTACAAAGAAAGTTGCTTGGAGAGCAGTGCCACTGCAAAGCAAAACACAGTGCAAGCTTGGTATTGGAGGTGAGATCAAACAACGGGCGGGCCAAGAGCTGCTACTTTCACGTTTTATTTGGCTCTGAGGCTGCATCCGCTTCCCAGGTTACCTGGGAAGCAGAGATCCAAGCATGCGAAAAATCTACACCGCGAAAGTTTCTGTCTCAATTACCGGGGTCGACTTCAACGACGATACCGACTATCACCGTTGCCGTTGCAAGCAATTCTGATATTTCGGAGCCGTGTAGAGGTTCTGGTGACCAGTGGGCGAAAAAGAAACGATCAATCAGAAGTATCCTTCGTTCTCGAAGTCTTCGATCCGAAAGTTCAGACGTTCGGGATAAGAGAGACGATAAGAAAGGCGGTAGCGGACTGAAAAGTGCAGCGATCACCACGACAGTGACATCATCAGATGTGAATCCCAGACGGAATCATAATGTTGGTTTTGAGATACCAGATGATGAAAACAGGGACATGATGGCGGAAGAAATTGAGAACCTGTGTGCTACAATAGCAACAACTCAGTGGGAATCTGGAGGGTATGGAGTCCTGACAACACGCGGCGAGAGATGGCAGAAAATCAGTAGAGCAACAAAGCCCTGTTGCAGCTCAAAGAATATTAAGATGGTTTCTTTGGCCCAGATCTTGTCGGCGGGGCTGTGGGATTCGAAGCCCAAATCAAAATTGGGTCTCAAACTAGCCTCAGCAGTCCTGCAACTATACCAAACTGCATGGTTGGGCGACAACTGGGGAAAGGAAGACATTTTCTTCATCCAGGAAGAAGATGGAACAATTATTACTGACAAGCCATTTATTCGACCACAGTTGATATTCGCTACTTCACACCCAAAATCGGCGACTATCAACACGAATGTCCCATGTTTGTTCGCTCTGGGGGTTGTTCTTCTCGAGCTGCATTACAAAAAGGCGATAGACGAGCTGGAGAAAGAACAGATCGATTTTACAGCATCTTCCAGTGAAGTATAATTCCCATTCTGTGACTGTGGATGGCCACACGCTAACAAATTTTGAAGTCCCCGGAAATTTCTAGTCTCAAACGAGCTTCTCTGATTTGGCGTCTCATTGAACAGATGAAAGCAGGGGATAATATTGAGAAGGTATTGAAGCGATGCATCAAAGGTCTAGATGGCGCATGGACGGATATAAATAAGGAGGAGTTGCGTGACATGGTGGAGGAGAAAATCATCGTTCCCTTAGAAAACGAGGTTCTCTGGCTTCACGGATGCAACAAGATCGAACAGTGTATCTGACACATACAATGGAGCAAGCGCTTACACCCACCCCCTGTCCTCAAAATAAGCCGTATACTTTGAAAGACTTACGTGATCCGTATGAGCACGAAGATTTTCTCATCAGGAGTCAAATTCGTTTGCCTGCAGTAGTCACCTATTTAGCCCCGGTCGCCCAAAGTCGATTCGCTTTCAATGTCGAAACTGAATCCCTTGACTGTTAGATACAACCCTTTTCAGGGTACAGCGCTGAAAAAAGTGTGGCCAGTGTTACAGCGCATTACAGGGCTCACACGCTAACGAGCCCACCTGCATGGGTCTGTGCGCTACAGGGCATTCCACAGCCAAATGGGAAAAAGTAATTCTTTAGTAAATAATAATTCCAAAATCTAGTTGGGCCAAAGCCAGATTTGCTTCTTATTAATCGTTTTCGATAAGAACAAAGGAAAGTATCAAGCTTTCGCTGATATATCTAGGCCTAAAATCATCGACTTTATGTTTTCAAAGCCCGAAAGGACCTCGCTAAACAGCCTGTAGCGCACAGACCCGTGCCGGTGGGCTCGTAAGGCTCTAATAATGTAGACGCTGAATTTCGGTTTTCCTCGCTTAATTTAGGGTGTCGCTACAGGGCCTCTCAAGCTGAGAAAAAGGTTGTACCACGTGGCAGTTAAGGGGATACTATTGAATTTTTTTCATTGGCTTGGACTGCAATCATAGCTTAATCAATCTCTAAGAACCCCATGAGCGAAAAACTTGCGAGCTCGATATCACCAGGCATCCTCTGTCCGATTCATCAGGAGCTGCTGCCCCTCTATTTACTCGAGGCTCGCTTAAATCACACGCGAGATTTCCCTTATTCATATAACGTATAACAGCCTGGTATACTGGATAACAGTTATTCCGTTTGGAGCAAGAGTAAATCATGTCACATTCTGATCACAGTTTTTCTTCAACCCATTGATCACCATATCCGCACTTTGTCCTTCGTCCTACACTAAATAAGAATTTTCAGACGTCGATCTAGTTACCACGCCCTCCCAGAAATAGACCGTTTTGGCCCCCCTGCCTTCAACTTACCCCACAAGCTTCCACCAACAGCAGCCGCGCTGGACATGGTCCTGTCCCTCTCAGTGTGTTCTGGACATCTACGCGGCGTAATCTGCCCCTGAGACTCGTAAAAGAACTTGGACAGATCGAATTCATGGTCTGGGCCAGGAGCACTGCAGATCCACTGAATGGTAGACGATTGCAGTTGTGGCCAGCAAGCACTACACCAGTGATGGCCAGGGAAGCTAGTGGATTCCTGAGAGTCGGCGAGACGGATGATACTTCGGCAGAGCTTGTTGGAACAGCAGACAGTGGGTTCGATGGTGGGCCAGCGCTCTCGGAACTCGAGGGTACCCGAGGCGAGCATCTCGCGGGTGCTTTTCAGTTCGAGCTTGCGACAGAAGGAATTGCATTCATGAACGGCGAAGAAGAACTTGAAGCCGGCGTCGCCGAGATTCGTCACGGAGAGATTGAACCTATCTGCATCGCGAGTCTGGATCGAGGGGTCGGTGAGCAAGTGGCCAACACCCTGCAGGTCGTTCACGAGGAAGTGACCCCACGAGCGTTCGAAGGTGAAGTGCGAGAAAGCTTGAGCGATCTGATTGAATGTGTCTGGTTCGCCAGGAGGGTCTTCTTTCACGAACATGCTGTTGCTGTTGTACTTGACGTACTCCCCGTCGATGTATGGCTCGAGGGAGAGACAGTCTGCTTCCTCCCCATCTCTCGCTTTGCTTTGCAAACACGTCGTCACAATGAAATCAATTGGAGGCTCGATTTCAAGCAGGCCATTGAACTCGAGAGCAAAACATTTGCAAAGAGCTTGAATCCTCATATCCTCGGCAATATGAGCAAGCATCTTGCTACCATCTTTGAATGACTTCACCACAAACTTGCTAGTCGACGATGTGGTGCGAGCGTATGAGGCTAAACGCACCGAGCCTGCCGCAAAAGGCTTCGATCGTGCGTGGATGGTGAGTTGCGTAACGCTCAGTTTGATATTATCGTCAGAGTCCATCATCTCGTTGAGCGAGTTGGCAGTTTGCAACACCATGTCAGGACAAAAGCCCTCAACAACCAGGGTTTCATCAAGCCAGCCAGGTTTGTCCCATTGCGGAGATCCCGTTTCGAGAGTCGGTTCCTTGATGCTACTGCCACTCCTTCCATCCTCCCGAATCGAAGAGAGATCTGTACCCATTCCGCGACCTTTTCCTTTGCTACTAGCAGCGCTGAGTTTTGGTGTAGTACCCAGTGCTAATGACATACGACCTGCCGTACGAGTAACCGATGTGGAGACAGTCTTGACCACCAGATGCCGGAGGTGGCTGTAGGTGATTCCCAACTCCATTTCTTCAAACTGGAGGTCACTATTCAAGGCACTTGCACCCATGGTGGATGAACTAGTTCCTTTGTTGACTTGGCCATAGTATGTGTTGGTTGAGAGAAGTTTGACACCAGCGCTCGATGCTGCATAGACATTCCCGAAGGCCAAAGCCATGCGATCCGTGAGAGAATTCACTCGAAGCAGTGCGTAATTGACTTTCAACTGGATCAATTGCTTGATGAGAGGTTCATATTTCAGACGATGTGGCTCACTTCCTGGCGAAGGATAGTCGTCTCCGCTACGGCCCAGGTCATGCAAGACACCAGCTCCGTGAGGTGGTGCATCGGCAATATGAATAACGCACCGTGTCTGCTGCTTCCATGATGCGTTCAATGCTTGGTTGATGCCTCCCAGAACATCTTCCGGCGTATCCCCACCACCATCTGCGGCCAAACGGCCTAGGAATTGAGAGACTTGCTCAGCAGACGGAGTGAAATCAAGAAACTCGATGTTTGGGTGGTCCCCATGATCTTTGTAGCTGACTACGGCCACCCGTACTTCGGCCTCATTAAGAAACGTGGCCTTGATGTCGCTCACAATGCTCTGGACTTGTTCTTTGGCTGCGTTGATATAGCTGTACATAGAACCCGTTGTATCGATGAGGAACAACAAATCGGTTGAGCAAGCCTCCTTAAACAAACCACCTGTTCGGGCGGCGCGAGGCGAAACATCGGCCTGGGCTTTCTCCACTTCTCGTTGGAGGTGGCGGACGCGAGCCTTAGCGTCAGCAGCTGTGACCGTTGCTGTTGATGAAGCCGATGAACTTGTCCAGCTGCTCCAACTACTACCGGCATCACTTGATATACTTCGACTGGCCTTATCACGGGAAAGACTTTCTCGTGTGATGGACTCCGAGCCTACGACAGCCGGGCGGCTGGCTCCAGGATGCCTCGCACGACTCAACAAGTCGGCAGGGCTGGGAGCTACCGGAGTCCGCGAGGAAGATGGGAGCGTTGGCGTTGAACGACGATAAGAGGGTGGTAACTCTGAGTAGAGTGGTCCAGCCTTAGTGATTGATGCAGAAGAGGTAGCAGTGGCGCTGGTGCTGGTGCTGCCACTGCCACGAGGGCTGCGAGTCAGTGAAGCTCGCAGCATCTCTTCTGCCATCAATCGAACTTCATCCCGCGACGTTGTTGATCTGGATACAGATTCGGACGAATTGTAGGCGGGTGATTTTGAGGCCATGTTGAACGATAGGAGTCGAGTTGAGGGGTGGGTGATCGATGCGTACCCACGAAAGACAACTTCGAACTTTTGATTCGGTTGTTGAAGATGACTGTTGACTTTTACAATACATCAACCTCAGGGCAGGTCATTTGAGTGAGGAAGAAGCTTACCAATTGCTCTCGAGTACTTTGGAGTCCAACTTGAATCAGATGGATGAGAGCCGACTTGAACTACCTTCAAAACGAGGTAAGGCTGAGGAGACTGATGTGGAGTGTGCTGACAAAAATTAAGATTTGGACTATCAGAAGCTAGTAGTGATACGCCTAAGACTGATTCCGATCAGTCAGGTATTGTCTCCATGGAAACGCATCAGTTGGCTGGTAGTGGTAGTAGTGGTGGTGGTTGAAAGTGGTAGGAATTGAGCTGAGGGGGACTGCTGGTATTTAGGCGTGCTGGGTATGAGACACTTGATCAGGACGATTTGCACCACAGTCGGAATAGTAGAATCAACGCCCGCTCTCGTACGGATATTGGCCAGCCTTGCGCGCATAGAACACGTCACAAGTGTTGGTCAAATCAAGATCTACCTCGGTGAGTGTTGTGGAAGATGCAGGACGCCTTTTCCTCAAATCAGTCGCTAATATTGCCAAGTCTATCCCGAAAACGCCCACCGGAATTTCCCTCCCTTCTTCACCAATAATCAGCCATGGGGTCGGCCTGATTAGACTCCTCTCGCTGTATCCTTTTTTTCTGGCTTCTTTCGCCCTGTTTCACTTGGGTGCATTTTCTCGTTTAGTCGCCGAAAGCTTCCATGTGCTCCGTTCCCCAGAAAGTGCGGCTGAGTGCACCACCAGAACATCGAATTCCTCCTCATAACTTACCCCCCTCCTCACGGTTAGATTCCGGAAGATGCGTTAATTGTGTTCTATGGATGCTTCATCATATTCCAGAGCCCGTTCGGGCTCCGTTACGCCTGTTGTAAGACCTCGGATCGGTCGAATCACAACTCTGCTAGACGAGGCTGGGCTGTCTATACCCCAGCGCATACCACCTTTAACCACTCCGCCATATTTTGATTTCGATGCCTCCCTCTCGAGCAACATCAATGAGGCACGATCGTTGCTTGTCGAGCAACGGAAAAGTGCACTTGGATACAAGCAGCCCGACCAGCAGAAACGACATATCTTTAGGTCGAAAAAGGCTAAAGATGCAAAGTGCAATTCAGCCAGTTGGACGTTCACTAAGCATGAAATTGCGAAGGCATTTGATGGCATCTTGTCACGAACGCCACTCCCTGCACCAGGCGTTGCTCAAGCTCTGCTGGCTTACACATCCGTCAGGTCTCTAGATGAACTATGGAGTCATTTAAATGATTCGGAGTTGGAGAAGAGAACATCAGAAAGCAGGGTTAAAATGGCAAATTTTGCAGGTCTTCCGAATTCAATATCTTCAATGCGCCTCACCATCAAACCTTCCATGCCACCCAACAACAAATCTGTGGTGGCCCTGAACAAGACCACCACCATGGTTCCTGATATCACTTGGCTGGATGAAGCCTGCAGCCAAGGGAGCCTGGAGTATATTCAATTAATTTGCCAGGCTGGCTTGGGCCAAAAGAGTTTGGACAAGGCGTTCGGAGTTTCACTGAAGACGCACTCTACGGAAGTAATGCAACTCCTGCTCAGCTTCGGGGCCGCTGTTTCCGCCGACTATCAAGATGCGATCGACGAACGTGTCAAAGACAACGACGTGGATCTTGTTAAGCTGCTATTATCTACTTCAGATGCAGTGAGTTTCACGGGCTGGCGGGACATCTTGGATCTGGATATCCAAAGTTCAGAAGCCAAATGGATACAGTCACCTGAAGTCCTACTGCTGTGCCTCGCTCATCGTCCCGATTTGGGCAACTCGCAGCTTCTTCAAAGCGCTCTGGAACTTCAAAATTACCCTGCGACGGTTGTCGTGCTTTGTTATGGAGACTTTCGCGCAGGGCTGCCTCGGGCTTTTTGTCGCCAGGCATGCGAACTTGCATGCCTTGTTGGAGATGATGTGCAGAGGTACCAGTTCTTTAATGCTCTCGACGAATGCAAGTTCATAGAAGACAGCCCCGTTCTTCGACAAGAGCTAGCGAAGGATGTGGATAGTCGACTAATGCCTCTGGTCAAACTTCTGGTAGACGCCGGCGTTATTGTTGACATGGACCCCCATAACTCATTCCACCGGGCTGTTTCTCACAAGGATTTCGAGGTGCTAGAGCTATTCAAGGACTGCAACTTTACTTCCAACATCGCACAAGCGCTAGAAATCATGCCCGAATCAAGCTCCGAATCAGATATGTTACATCTCGTGGGGTTTATGGCCCCCTTCAAACCGGCCGGTGAACCACTGGACAGGTCTTTGGTTCGGGCTGTCCAAAAAGGGCAGTCTCGGCTTGTTGAATCACTCATAATTCAGGGTGCCTCAATTGAGTTTGGAAACGCTTGCGTCATACAAACAGCACTTAGGATGAAAGATCTCGACGTGCTGGAGGCCCTGCTTCGGAACAAGTGCTCGGCAAAATTACTGTCAGCTACGATACCCATCGCAATGTCCTTAGAACCAAGACAGACTCGTCTACAGGCACTGAAAGCCCTCGTTCGAAAAGGAATACCGATCCAGAATCTCGGCAAGCCACTACAGACTCTCGTTTCGGAAGACGGCGACGTTGACGACGAGCTCATTCAATTCCTGCTTCATAGCAAAGCGCCTATCGATGGAGTCGGCGATGATGCCAGCAATGCTCTCTTGACCGCCGCACGGAAAGGGGCATTATCGACACTCGTAATGCTATGCAATGCTAAGCCGCAAAACGAGACGTTGTCTAAGGCTGTCCCTATCGCCTTCAACACGATCGATTCTCATGGAGATGATGTAGCACTATCCATGATACGATTACTTCTTCGAATGGGAGCATCTGGGTCACCGATACATGAAACTCTCTTGCACGCAATTAAAAAAGACAAGCACGGTATCGCTCGTGTCTTGTTAAGGCATGGAGCGGATGCGAACCATGCGGGCGGTGGCAGCTTTCACATTGCTCTCACAATGAAAAGCTTGAGCCTGCTTCGATTACTGTGTGCATCGTGCCCACCCAGTCAAGCGACAATAGAGGCCAAACTTCTTGTGGCTCTTGATCCACGAAATTACCACTCGGATGTTTTGCAACTATTTCTTGAATCCGCACGATACGCAAACGTGGCCTTGAATAAGGTGTTCTCCTCTGAGATGCTCAAGGGCAATCCCAATAACGCCGCTATCGTTCCAACGCTACTAAGTCACGGATTAGATGTGAACATTCGCAATGGGGACCTTCTCATATTCGCTATTCGAGAAAAGAATATAGACATTCTTCAAAAGATTCTCTCTGCAAATCCGAATGCCGGTTCATTGACTGTCGCGTTCCATGATGTTACGTCCGCCAAATCTAAGATGCTGGAGCTTATTCTGATGAATCTTCTCTTGGAAAAGGCGAAGTCCAAAGAGATTGGGCAGTCGGCAGAATTACCGAGACAAATACAGCTTGCATTTTCTGGGGATTTTGCTGGCCTTCGATTGCTCCTTCGCCACAACGCGGTGGTAACCCCGGAGAATCTTCGCAAAGCATGTCTCGCCGTGGCCTCGTCCACCAAAAGTTGGACCGAAAAACAAGAACTCATCGAGGCTCTATTCGCCCGCTGCGCTGCTGTGTCCAAGGACAGCATGTCAACGTTACTAGTTGGTTCTATTACTTTCTATTCGAAATGTCCCCAGTTGCCACAACTACTTGTGACACGAGGTGCTGAGGTTACTTTCGAGGGACTGAATGCTGTACTCGAGGAAGGTTCCCTTGACCTACTACGCGTACTGCTCGGTAGCATAAGGAATGATGCAACAGCCACGAAGACTTTTCAACGTGTGCGGCAAATCTCGATGGTCCATGAGCGACGATACTTAATTTATCAATATCTATTGACGAAAGGAGTTTCGAGGGATGAAATCTCGGAGGCTCTCCTTTACTCCTTGAAGGCCAATGGCCTCAGTGACTTATCTATCCCGAAATTGCTTCTCGACCATGGCGCCTCCCCTGGGTACAGAAAGGGCGAATCTGTATCTCTTGCCATTCGCGCAAACTCTCCAAAGTCTCTCCAGGTCATCAGGCTACTTTGTCAGTATATCGTCGACGACGAGATGGCGACTGCGGTATTCAACGTTGTGCTTAAACATACAATGCTCAAGAGGCATATACAAATGGAGATCTATCGTCCCCTTCTTGAATGGAAAATCAACGAGTCATCGTTGTCTCAAGCTCTTTTGGAGAGTTTCAGTGGCGACTCCCCAGACCTGTCATTCGTTACGTTACTGTTGGCGAAAGGAGCAGACCCAAACAAAAGAAGCGGGTACTGCTTTGCGGTAACTGCCAAAAAGGAAACTCTGGCCGAGTTTCGGCTGCTATGTCGGTATGCAAAGCGTGGAGTTGTTCTGAAAGTGCTTCTAAATCGCTTCGAAGGGGAAAAAGAGGTCGTAAAGTGGTTCGGCGTGTGTCTCGAGGAAAGCGAAGGATCGAGCACCCCCATTCAAGATGAACTCGTTTTCCTGTGCATGGGTAAATTCCCAGCGGGGACTGTTCTCTTGAAGCTCCTACTTGAAAATGGGGGATCTGCATCAGCAAAAATAGATCACTGTATGTGTCCTGACTGGAAGGCGGAGTCATGTACGGCTCTGATCTGGGCGCTTCTTCAAACACCCAGGATTGGGAACGATGTTATCCTTGTGCTTCTGGCTCAAGGAGATGCAGGTATGTTACCCATCCTCTACACTGTAGTTTTCAATGTTGATGGTCGATATAGCACTTCTGACGTATTCAACTCCGGAAACAAAAGTATCCGCAGCTTTCCTATGCCTACTGGACAAGACACGGCTTCCCATACTAAAATTTCTGCTCCATCGAGACAGAGACGGAGTATCGGAGTATATGATTCCAGGATCCTCGTTTGTCCCACTGTCGATGCACCCAGAGACAGTCAATAAAGACGCAGACCAACCACAGACCCAAGCAGAGCTACCATTGCAACTGGCCTCACTATACTTGGGCAACTTCGAAGCCTTTCAACTAATAGCATCTGAGATCACACCAAACGACTCCACTCTTCATCTTGCCGCTGTTCTAGCGCTTCCCAAGTTCGTCAACTGGCTGCTGGAGAGTCATGACCCAAACCACCAAGTCGAAGAGTTCGACAACATGACGCCGCTTGCTCTTGTCTGCGCATCGAAACCCGATCCATGCTGCAAAATCGCCAACCAAGAAGCAGGTTGGAGAGATCGCCAAGAGGAAACAATGCACCTCCTAGCCAATGTGACCGATTCCAAATGGCGATACAGACACATGACTATCCTACACTGGTCAATGGACAATGGTCTCGAGACAGCAAAAGCCATCGTCAAAGCTCTCGACATCACACACGATCCTCAAAAAGACAAGAAGTATCTCTACACCGACCGAGATGGGGTGAAGTACACCCCTGAGGAATACATCACGAAACTTTGGGATGCAAGTGACGCGGACAAGAAAGCACTCATCACATGTCTCAAATCTCCCAGTCCTGCATATGATTTTCTCTCCCCGAAAGGGAAATCGCCGGTGAAGAAATGGACTGCTCCAAAGGTGCATGTGTCAGGACCGGGCTCTCACGTCCGTCCACGCAAAGGAGCGAAGAGAGCTGGCCGTGGGCCTGGGAAGGCTGCACCACCTGTGGAAACGGAGATCCCTGCTGCGTGGCTGACTGGAGAAGCGTTGTTTGGTGCGCACTTGGCTCCGCGAGTAGGAGGTATGTCTGGGAAGTTGCCGTGGCCTGACCCTACTCGGAGGTGACTATATCTGGTGTCGTTGTCGGTAGTTCGACTTCTCTGTTTGGGCTTGATAGGTATCATTCTCATACTTGTGAATCCCTTCTTTCTCGACTGAGGAACATCCGGTGGAAGCTGGACGAGAGATTATTGGAACCCATCTTTCTATCGATGCGTCGGACTGCTTGGGGGAGACTGGCTGTCAAGGGTGCCCACTAGGAACTTAGAAGTGTGTTGCTGAAGTCTCATTTCCAACTTTCAGGCATGGGTTCGACACGGCGAGCGAATTAATTGAACATTGAGAATAATCTGTCATTTAGGGCCACTGAACTTAATGTATATAGGTCAATACATGGGTAATATGGATTAAATTGTAGTTTTTCTACTATTAAAGCTTTTTTTTCATACGCGAGTTGTTTATAAGAAAGAAGAATTTAGAATTCTTCTTTCTTACAATCTCTCATGACACACTCTTCTCCTCTACAAAAATATTTACCTTGACAGCAAGGACCAATCTTAGGCTCAAAATCCAATTTAAAATCCATCTATTCTCCAGGAGAAGCCACAAAGGCACACAAGTATGTGGAAACCAACTTCCTCCCCTTCTTTTCAAAACTTGCTCCACTCTCCATCCTTGAGTCAAAATACGTCTACATACAAGGTTAAAGAAGAACATCCATCACTGCTTTAATGTATCAGAGATATAGTATACGACGAAGCCTCGAGTCCAGAGTGAGCATCAACTCCCAAGTTGTGGTGTAGCAGATTAGGGGGTTTGAGGGTATGGTAGGTGAGGAGGGGGCATTTATACACTCATTCCGTAACAACAGTGAAAAGTTGGAGATGCTGTATTCGATGTTCTGAACCTCTTGACTTCAAGAATCAGTATCGTAATGGAAATGCGGCGATTGGTTGCGGCGATATTGTTTTCTTGACTGCGGTAGTGAAGCGAGAGTAGGAAGAGTGTATGTGGATCCTTTGCCCACCTCACCAGATGTGAAGGCAGGGTACGAAATATAGCTACCATAATAGGTCTTAAACCATCCCTCAATACTTGCTTGTAAATTTTCAAGGTCCCAATCCTATCACACATAAAATTCGTTGCCTGGTTTCTTGTACTGAAGAAGGCGCTTCAAAACATAACAATCATCAGCCAAAGTCGCTTAGCAACTCCCAAAACAAAAGGGGCATCATGGGCAAGCCAAGGAAACCAAAAATGAATCAAACATACCTCTTTATCATGCCCAAGCACAACCTTCGCATTCGTTCTCTTAACCAACATCTTGATCATCTGATGACTCCTAACCCAATCATCATGATCCCTAGCCAACCAGCCCTGCGGATGCGAATCCTCATAATTCTCCCGTACATGATACTGATCGGTCGTGAAGATCCACGTCCCGCTCTCCTGCAGATTAACAACCATGATACTCAATCCAGGAGTATGGCCCGGCGCGTGCTTCAATGTAATTCCCTGCGTCAGTTCTAGAGAGTCGCCAGTCCAGGCTTGCCAATTGATGTCGAATTGCAGGTATGTTGGGAGGTAGACGCCTAGATCTGCTTTTGTTGCTACGGCGTAGAAGGCGTGCTTAATTTCGATCTCGTGTACGTAGACGGGAACTTCGGTGTTGCGGAAGTGTTCGAGTCCGCCAGCGTGGTCGAGGTGCAGGTGGCCCATCACGACGGCTTTGATGTCCTTGATGTCGTTTCCTGTTGCGGCGATGGCGGTGGGGAGTTCGTGGTCTTCAGAGTAGTTGACACGTGCGAAGATGTCGTTTAGTGGTGCGCCCCAGACGGTTGGGTAACTTAATAGAGATGTGAGTAAGGCTTGCTTGGAGGAGGGTATTCATGAGAGTTTTAGGTAGAGGGTATCTTGATCTCCCACGACTTGACTTAGTTTGGCTTACTCTTTTCCTGCGCCGGTTTCGTAGAGTATCAGACCTTCAGTGGGATGAGAGATCAAGATGGAGATAATAGCGAGTTCGCGTCGCTGGCTCTCGGGCTTGGGATTGCTCAACGTGGACACGCCGCCCTGGATTCGATATTAATATTACGCAAGTACCCAAGAGGCAAGACATACTCCTCGCATCATCCAAGCCATGTCTGCTTCCAAATTTCCAAGATGAAGAAGCTATAAAATTGATCAGTCGAGGGTGATTGATTTAACCACGGATGGAGGTGTTGTACCCAGAGCTTGGTTCCCTTTTCGAAAGTTAGTGGTTTGTCGGTTTGGATCGTCGAAGTCGGAGGTACTCACTGGTGGAGCCTTCACTACATTATCGAGTGAGATTGGGAGTTGTTGTGACATTGTGAAGAAAGTTCTTTTTACTTAGATGAAATTTGCTACAGTTAAGTATGAGAAAGCATTTGAACCATCCGCAAGGGAAGACTCATTTTTATAGACATGAAGATCTGGACTTGCCCCTCGTCTAGTTCTTTACGGTAGACGTCATTTCATAGCATTTTGAAGGTATGAAGTTAGTGGTGGAGGCTTCGAAGACCACTCGGGTATGGTGGCTCAAAGGTGGTCTTACGGATATAAGGGATCTACCGTAAATCTTTCAGTGGGTTTGCGACTTGGGGAAGTGGCATCGGCTACTTAACTGGCGTGGGGGGTTGAGAGTGCGGGGTTAGTATGAGGTAGCCCCGATACATCAAGGTCACTCACTATTCAGGCCCGACAGTCCGGATGCTGGCTGCGAAGATGTGAGAGTTAGAGAATGACAAAATGTACAATTGAAAGAGGGTTTGTGTTTATATACTTGATGCCATGTTTGATGCAAATAGGCAATTGGCTGATTTAATTATGACTTGGATTCAAGGTGGTATATTCCAACAATGGATATGGAAGAGGAAACTCCAGTGGATTTGTTCCAATTGAATTGAATTTGGATGGTTGGTCCTCGTCTCCGATGCTTTGGAGACTGGTCAGGGGAGAAGAAGAAGCAGCAGCAAGCAACACAGCATGAAGATTCCCAGGCGGAGGATTTGATGGCAGAGAAAGGTGATTGGCGTCAAGTGACCGCTGGTCTCGAACCTCAATGCCAGCAGAAAACAAGATGAGAGTGAGTCCTACGTGGGAAATGGGATCTCATATCATTCAATATACAGTGGGTATTTGGCTTTAGCTCTTGTCTCTGGACAGCTCACCAATTGTGAATGCTGGGGGTAATGATCCACAGACGAAGCTTCAGAAGTCCAACTTCAAATCCGACTAACGTGTTGGATGAAAAGCGACCTTGCAGAGAAACCTGAGCAAAACCATGCAGTAAATATGATAGACTAGCTCTCATTCATTCCCATCCTTGGAGAAGTCGTGGCGTTATCCTAGTCCGCACTAGCCAGATACTTTCTTGACATGTCAGATTCGTGGAACGGGGACTCGAACTAAGAGAATATAAACCATATGGGCTAATGAAAAAGCTTCCTAAGCAGAAAAGCAATTGGAAACTCTCTAAACAAATAGTGTTGACCCTTCAGACAGACAGACCCGACATGCCTGCTTGATGGGACAGATTAGGAAACTTTGAGAGCTTCTTCTACCTCTCCTCAACATCCCCACTTGACTCCAACTATATGCGTGAATGCCTACACTATGCAATGCACCGACAGCAGACCAATTCCTCGGCCCATTGTAGTTGTTGGTAGCTGGCTCCAGTGTATAGGTTCCATAGAGCTGTGGAAGTCATGGTGACGTGTCGTGGAAATATGCTGTTTTGGGAAGTGCCGATTGCGGGGAATGCATGTCAAAATACGAATAAATAACAACAGAAACGAAGCAGGCCATGTACTCAAAATGTACCGTTGTAGAGCTATATCAGACATATAATATACTCC
Organism: Cadophora sp. M221; assembly: GCA_017366145.1. Lineage (NCBI taxonomy): Eukaryota > Fungi > Ascomycota > Leotiomycetes > Helotiales > Ploettnerulaceae > Cadophora > Cadophora sp. M221. The sequence goes on from JAFJYG010000616.1 coordinate 23,418, forward strand.
TGACTGCGAACGGTTGTTGTATCCCGATGCAATTGTTTGTTGATTAGCCCCTTCCCCAGGATTGACATTCGCTTGCGGCCTAGCGCCCTCGGAGACTGATCCTCATCCCTGTCGCAGCAAGTACCTTCCAGAGTCCCAAGGCTTTCATCATTCAGCCTCCGTCCAAAATTCCCCAAACCTCATCCCTTCTCCTCCACCAAACCTTGCTCACCGGCGTGCAGGTATATCGCCAATAGACTGCTCATCATCTTCTCTCCCTACACTACTCTACAATACACTGCACGCACCGAAAGACTGTCGTCAACAACTTTTATTGCCGCGGGCGGTATATAACCACCGTTCTCAACGCCACTTCTGCATGATCTGTCACCTAACATTGCCCATTCCATTGCCCACGCCCGCCCGACAACCCGTCGCATCTCGAACGACAGCCCGCACACTTCCTAGCTATGGGTCACCGACAGAGGAAGGACTTAGCTGCAAGTCGACGACGGGTTGAGGACGAAGGCGATGATGAGGGAGGACTCGATGTTGGGGACTTGGACGACGATTCCAGTGAGGGGTCGATATTGAGTGAGGAGGATGACGCACACGAAGGGGACGAGGTCAGCACAGCTCGAGTAGCTCCCGCTGACTCTCCAGAGTTGCCGAAGGTTAATGGAAGTGGTCAAAAGCTGCCCAAAGATGGAAAGGGAAGCTCGAGCAACGGCACCACGGAGATCTCGCAGAAGCCGCTTACCAATGGTACCAGCGATATGGATATGATGCTAAATGGCCTCAAGATATCTGTGCAGAATGGCACCGCGGATGAAGTGCAGTATGAAGACCTTCGGGATGACGAGGAGATCCAGATACCCTCCCCGGCTGTCGTCAACTCGAACGCTCAGATGGATCGACCACAGGAGCTACCACACGAACGACGACGACGGGAACACGAGGAATACAAGAAGAAGAGGGATGCGGATCCAGCATTTGTACCAAACAGGGGAGCATTTTTCATGCATGACCACCGTCATTCGGGGCCTGCGGCGAATGGATTCCGGCCCTTCGGTAGAGGTAGAGGTCGAGGTCGACCGGGTATTGGAGGCCCTTTTGCACCATCCAAGTAAGTCATTCCTCATTCCATGGGCCTCACAGCCAGATTCTAATGTCAAGAAGCCAAATGCAACAACCATACGAACCTACCGATGCACCTTGGACCCACGATATGCACGAAGTCATTAGTGAGCCCTCTCCTCGAAACCTGCAGGCACCGAACTATGCACATGGACCTTCCAACATTTCCTCACGAGTCCCAATCAGCACCTCGAAGGCCGCACCTCCGAATCGAGCTTTGTCTGTAACAAAACATATTGGCAATGTTCAGATACGCCTTTATCTATCATCAATGGAGAAACCTGTCGTATTCCCAGGCATTGCGATGAAGCAGTACACTCGGCTGCCAGACCACCGCCCTCCACTTCGACGAGACAAGCCAGTCCGAATATCCCTTCCCGACCATCCGCCGCGCTACATATTTCCTGCTGTTGACAGGTCCTTCATATTCATACCTCGTGCTATGAGGCCAAATCAACAAGGATTTGGTGGACGTGGAAGAGGAAGGTCGGCTATGGGATCTATCGGTGGATATTCAAGACGCACAAGTGTCTTTGGTGGTAGCATGTTCGGAAGTGCGTACTCTCCCAGTATTGCTATGAGTCGTCGTTCTTCCTTGGCCCGAGAAGTCAATAGGGATGGCTTGGCCTCACCAACCGGTTCGACTGTGTCTCGACAACATATGCCTACGGACCCATCAAGACCGGTGCCTGTTGTCAAGCTGCCACCTGCGAGCCAGTCAGCCCAACCTCAGTATATCCAGAACTCCACCGATGCAACCCAGAATGATTCTCTCCAAGCATCAGCGTCTATTGACGACCTACCACGACCACAAACTTATCCTCTTCCTCAGAAGCCAACATACCGGGAAAATCGACCAAATCCGATCCCGATGCATCAACCTAGACCTCAGAAAGCTGTATCAGTTGCTGATATCGAATCACCTGCAACATTATCTTTCAACCCTCCACAACAACACCAACAACCCTTCCACCAGCAGGTTCCAGTCCAAGTTAATGGAAACAACTTCCAGCATGACAACATGCTTCATTCTCGAAACCCATCATATCCCAGCCAGGCTTCCACGGGAACGCCCTTGTCGCAGATCCCAGAACGTGCTATCCACGCTCAACCCTTCCAGCCAAACCCGTACCAACAGCAAACGCAAAACTTCTATTCTCCAGCACCATACATGCCACCACCTCAAGGCTACTATTATCCGCCAAACTATAATCAACCTGGAGCCGCTCCGCAATTTGTCCAACCACAACCCCAGCAGCAGCAGCAACAGCCTCCCTTCTCCCAACCTAATCAACAAGCTGATACTTCCAACTTGGTGGCTCAAGAAGTCAATGGCATGGTCTACTACTACGATGCTGCACAAATTCCGGCGGTGGCAACTTTCCCTGCCTACCAAGCTCCCCCTTCGTATCCGATGCAGCAAGTTGGCGGAGTAGTCGGAATGGGTGGCATGATGACACCCAGTCCTGATGGATTTTACTACCCCCAAGCTCCACAACAAGGCGTCGTCTACTATCCATAGTAGTGGTGTGTTCTGGCTTGCAACAACATTTGTTTTATTCTTTTCTAATGCTTTCAGCGATCTTGTCAGTGTCATGATGGGTTTTCATTGTGCGGTTTTTGGAAGCGTTGTTACTCTTTTCTCCATTGCAGTGTTATTCGTGTGTGTGAAAAGATACGGTTGTTCGGTTTTATCATTGAAAGAAAGGTTTCGGACGTCACTCGGTTTTTTCCCTCATGGGCAGATGTCTGCCTGTCATCTTGGGGGAGGTATCGTTTAGGAGATGATGACGGGGCGGGCAACTGGTCTCGCATACAGCTACACACTTTTCCCAGCTGGCTGCATTTTTAGTATTTGTTTAGTCGCATGATGGCCTCCTTCATCATTGATTGTTGTTGTTGTTGCTGTTGTTGTTTAAGAGAGATCCCTCGGAGCGTTTTGTCGACCGTATTACGTTGGTAGCAGAGGGCGAGTTGAGTTAAGTAGAGTAGTGACAGTACTAGTAGTGGTAGTAGTTATATAGGACAATCAGTGGATGACATTGATGTTTTTTTGATGCAGTCGGTGATGTTGACTAGTTAATATGTTTAAGTGCCCTCGGATTGTTTTATATCTTATTCAGCAGCCAGCCTGGGTTCGTTGCTAGAAGAATTCTAAGGCTGATCATGCACAAAAATATCTAGATCTATATTAGAGTGAGTGAGTGAGTAACACATCCCTTCCCATCCCCATCTATACCAATATCAATGCAGCCTCCCCTCCCGCGCTCCCGATCCTAAGTAATCCAACTCCGATCCGAAATCCCGGGAGGGAGGGAGGCTGCCTTCTCTTACGCAACGGAAGGCTGGCCTGGCTGTCTGCCTGGCATGAGGTGGAGAGTAGGCGGTCAGTGGTGGCGGGACTCTGTTTGCCTCTTCTTCTGATGGGATACCGAGTGGGCGGTGGTCATGAGTAACAAGTTCCGCGGAGCCTGGGCCTGGAATTTGAAGGTTAATGAAACAGGCCAACTCAGGTCAGGTCTAGATCTGATTATGGGGTTTGATTTGACTTACTGAAAGTTGGGTTGCGTTGTGTTGTGTTGTACCAGAGTACTGTTGTCCTGTGGAGGGCCATGGAGGAGTGTTTGATTGGTTGCCTGGTTACTTGGGTAGGTACTTATGGAAGGACACGCTGTAGGGACAGGTACCTTAGGTAGATTACATGCGTGGAGTGAAAACGAAATTGTCGTGGAAGCCTACGGTAGGCAGGCTGGTGGGCGGACAGGCTGCGTGGAATGGATTGGTGGTGAGGGTGGGGTGTGGAGGCTCTGGACAGATAATGGATAGGAGATTCAATATGAGATCAGATGGTATATTCAAATTTCAAGTACTAGTTTCAATGTAAAATGTGAAATGTATTATCATCCACCATCTGTGGGAGGCTGAGGCCGAGTAAGTCTAGTCGGTGATATCGGTAGGTGGAGGTAGTCAGTCAGTCGGACTCCATTCCATCCGGATGGCCTACAATATCTCACCGCAGGCGTACCTTTGAGAACGCCCACCACTGCAGTGAATCCAGTCAATGCTGAGGAACTTCCGTCTCCTTGGTATGGATTAACTTGTACTTGACTCAGGCACTTCTTCACCGTATATCTAAGTGCCTCGGTGAATGATTTATAGAACGGAATGCATGTGTATCTCAGGCAAAGGGGAAACGGAAAGGGAAACAAAAAACGACTTGCATTGATTCACCTTCCTTAAAGACACTGCCTTATGAATCGACTTGACTGAGGGGTCTCATTCACAAAGAGCTCCCTGTGACTCGATTCCATTCGCCGCCTTGCCTTCCGTCGCCGCCTTGTCTATCCATCCGCCGTGCCTCAACTGAGTGAGAGCTTTATCAGGCCAGCCGGTGATCACAACTCCGCAACTGCAACACCTTCCTCCCCTGCACTACAACACCAGTACCAAACAGCCAACCAACATCGAGCTCTTCCTACCTTACCTTGCCTTCCACTTCCACCTCACTTCTACTACAAGAACTTCTTTACCAAGCAAGCAAGCAACCAATCAACCTACATTAAAGCCTACCTATTCCTCCACTACCTGGCTGTCGCCGCCTTCCAGCTAGTTCTGGAAGTTCGTCCACCCCCTCAGCTCAGCTCCCGTGAGCGTTGGTAGTCGTAGTCGTAATACAGGCGGCCTGGCCTTGCAATCAATCAATCAATCAAGCGAAGGCAAAAAGCACGCTAACAGCTTACCTTATCGAACGAGCTCGGGCTTCCCTCTTCCCTCCCTCCCTCAAGGCAGCACCAGACCGGACCAGCACCAGCATCTCCTCATATCCATCCCCTCCCCTCACTGCGACCTTGCCTTACCTGCACCTCTTCCTTCTCCTCCATCCTTCTTCCTCCCCCATCACCAACTTCTACCTCCACTATCGACTTGCAAGATCACCATACATACTGGTATCTTCTTGCATCACCACTACCTCTTCGATACTTCGGAGACTTCAACAACAGCTGCGAGCATCACAGTACGTCGTCCCCACCTGAGACGCTTGTTGCACGTCACCGCTCGACCTCACCTCCTACCCGGCTGACACAGTACCTACCCTACAGCCTCATAACATCGCAGTCATGGCGTCGACTACCCCAACTACCGCCGATACCCTCGTCACCTTGAAGATCAACATCGAGGGCAGCAACCGTCGATTCAAGCTCCCTCTTCGTGATCTCGTCCCCAGCACTCTTCCGGATAAGGTGTGTTATGGTTCCACAAACATCCCCCAGCCTGGCCTGATGGCTGCCACCTCTCCTCACGATGCTTCATTGTTGCACATGGTGAAAGGAAGTTGCTGACATGTTTGTTTGTTTGTTCGTAGCTCCGATTCCTTCTCGCAATCCCTCCTTCCTCCGAGGCTGTCTTCGAACGCTACTCCGACAGTGCGGCAGCCTTCATTGTCCTCGACCCAAACAACACCTCGGTGTACAAGCAACTCTACCGTGCTGCGAAGGCCAAGCTAAAGCTTCGTCTCAAGGTCACCATCAAGGAGAAGGAGCCCGTTACACCCAAGCCTGCTACAGTTGAGGACGAGGAACCTAGCCCGGTCAGCCCGGTTGATGAGGAGCCTGCCCCAGTTAAGCCAACACCAGAGGAAGCTCCTGCTCCAGTTGCAGAGTCTACCGTCAGCTACCCCGAGAAGACCGTCTACCCAGGAAGCGTGGCCGAGATCCAGAGAGAACTCGAGGAGCTCTTGATCAGCCGCAGCCAACGCTCGACCCCCACCTTCACACCATTCGCCCAACCATCCAGCAGCTCTACCTGCTGCAGCCAGTTGAACAGAGATATCCCCAATATGTCCCACCACAAGGAGGCCCCTAGAATGAACACCTGCTCGAGCAGTGACATCCCGGTCACCCGCGGAACTGCCGCCCGTGACAAGTGGTTTGCTGAGCTTGCTGGTCTGTCTACATTGACCAATGACCGTCAAACCAGTGCCAGTGTACCGGTCGTACCGGCCTCCCCAACCCCAGAGACTATCAGCATCTTCTCGGTCTACTGCAACAAGTGCCAGGTTACCACCTCTGATGCACACTATCATTGCAGCACCTGTGATGATGGTGACTTCGATCTCTGCCAAGGATGTGTTGATAATGGTGTTACCTGCGGCGGTGATGATCACTGGATGATCAAGCGCTTCGTCAAGAATGGCCAGGTTATCAACAGCACCACTGAGACCATTGCACCAAAGCTCAACCCTTCGGAGAAGAAGGAGAAGACCATTGTCACCGAGGATCCAGTTGCCACCCGTACTTGCAACTCTTGCATTTCTGGTAAGAATTTTCCGTGAAGCTTCAGTTTCATTCAATTCTAACTGAATATTGCAGAACTTTCCGAGGAGAACTTTGTTACCTGCACGTCGTGCCCTGACTACGACTTGTGCATTTCATGCCATGTCAGCTTGGAGCATGGACACCACCCTAAGCATGCTTTCGAGCCTGCTATTGAGGACACCACTCTTGACTTGGTTGCTCATGCTCTTCTTTCTCCCGGCCGAAACATTGGTCACAACGCTATCTGTGATGGCTGTGACAAGGTAAGCACATCCCGAACCCCGTTTGAAGCATGAATACTAACAAATTCCAAAGTACATCTACGGTGTTCGCCACAAGTGCCTCGACTGCCCAGATTGGGACTTCTGCTCTGCATGCCACCCCAATGCTAGCTTCATCCACCCAGGTCACCGTTTCGTCCCCATCTATGAGCCTCTCAATGACTTTTCGGCAATGTCAAGATCCTTTGCTACTCGAGCCCGCCATCACGGCATCTACTGTGATGGTCCTCTCTGCAACTCCGGCAATGGGCAATCATTCATCAAGGGTGACCGCTACAAGTGTGCCGTCTGCCACGATACCGACTTCTGTGCCAGCTGCGAGGCTAGCCCATCTAACCGACACAACCGAACCCACCCTCTCATCAAGTTCAAGACTCCGGTCCGAAATGTCAGTGTCACAACTTTGGGTGATCATGAGGATGGTCAGCGTATGCCAGTTATGGGTGATCGTCGTGGCCGCTCTAGCACATCAAAGTCCACCGAGACTACACCTTCTCGATCAACCAACGCTGCGACTCAAGTCCAGACTGTTGCTGATCTCAAGCCAACTGAACCTGTAAAGGTTGAGGAGGCTCCAGTCAAGGTTGAGGATGTTCCAGAGGTTAAGAAGGAGGAAGCCAAGGAGCTTCCTGCTGCAGTGAAGGAGGAACTTGTTGCTCACTTCGTCCGTGATGTTATTGCTGATGGTACTATCATGCTACCAAACAGCGTCTTTGAGCAAACTTGGTATCTCCGCAATGGTGGTAGCACTTCCTGGCCCGCTGGATGCACCGTCAAGTTCGTTGGTGGTGACAACATGTGTGCTGTTGATCCCGAGCACCCAGCCAGTGTTCACGAGCTCGTTTCAGCTGCTGAGAGCACCACTTGCTACACCGAGGTCGCCCCAGGTCAAGAGGCTGGTTTCACTGTCTTGATGAGAACTCCAAACCGTGCTGGTAACTCTATCTCTTACTGGCGCCTCACTGGCCCAGATGGAGACAAGTTCGGTCACAGACTGTGGTGTGATGTCAACGTTCAAATTCCTGAGCCAGTTGTCAAGGAGGAGCCAAAGGTTGAGGCCGAGGGTAGCCAGATGATCTTCCCCAAATTGGAGAAGGAATCACCAGCTTCCAGCATCCACGAGCCTGCACCAGTTGCCACCGCACCTGTTGCTGCTCATGATGAGCTGGATGACTTTGATGATTTCGATGATGAGCCAATCGAGGGTGATGATTCTGATGATGGATTCATGACCGACGAGGAGTACGATATTTTGGATGCTAGCGATGAAGAGATGATCGCTGAGCAATCCAAGCCTCTCAAGAAGTAAATTGACTCTTGATTGGCACGATGGATTGTATGAGGGGATGGACGGTGCGAAGGCGTAAGATTGACACAACAGCTCTGGATAGCGGATATGGGTGGAGCAAAGGGGTTTTCGGATGATATTTTCTCGCTGGCTTTTCTTTCCTTTTTAACTCTGCCTTCCAGGTCTCTCCCTCTCTCTCGCATGTATGTTACTTCAACGGGGTATGCGCTCTTGCCTTTTTGTTCGACCGATTGGTCAATTATGATGGATGGATGGTGGCATGTACTTTTTCTCGACTTTTTCTGGTATTACGGTGTGGTCTGGTCTGTTTACTCATTCCATTCACACCACCAGTTTCCATTTTTCCTGCGAGGGAAAAGGGGGAGTTGAGAAAAAAGTCCATGGCATTTCATCATCTAGTGCGCCTATCAAATGAATGCATGCTTTGCAAAAATCAAATATTAACAAAAACAATCAATCAAACCAATGAAACAACTCCATGAAATGAATGAGCAAAATTTCACAGTTATATTAATAATGAGTCTTTTTTGAGACGTGGATGGATCGATTTTGCGCCTTAATTCTCGCGCTTGTGGGTTTGTTTGGTTTGGGTTTGGGTTTAGCTGGTGGTAGTGTGTGAGCAGGTAGGTAGGTTGGCAGGTAGTGATGACATATGTATTTCCTATTTGTATGACTTTTTGATTTTACTTGAGGCGGCTGTGTGCGTGAGGTGAGGCGAGGCGAGATGGAATGTTGACTTTTGCTTGCTACTTCTGCTTGGTACTTTGCTACACCAGACTGCTGCCGTGCTCGGTTAAGGTTTTGTTTTTGGGAGTGTTGTGTTGTGTCTGCATGCAATGTGGTTGGGAACCTCCTCAAAAGTATTACCTGCCTGCTTGAAAATTCGTGATTATATATATATATATATATATATATATATGTATTACTGCAGTTTACTGGAGAGAGAAGAGAATGTGAATCGTCTTTTTATTATTGCTATTTTTCATAGGTAGGTATGTTTATTCTTTTGTTTGTATTCTTTTTTTTAAATACTTTCCCAAGTTGGTTAGCTGACTGACTGACTTGCATATTTCTCTAGAGTGAACTAGTTGTATGTATGTATGTATGTATGTATGTATATAACAAAAACAACCCGCCCTTCACCCAGAGGCAGGGATGGATTCCTTCCTACCATGAGCTGGGCTGGGCTGAGAGGGAGGGTAATGGTTAGAAGGAGGTATGAGCGCGAGTGTGGTGAGTAGTTGGGAAGTTGGTGGATGGGTTTTGGGTTGTTGGAAGGGTTATGGGTGTTGGGGTTGTTGGAAGGGATGAGAGGGGGAGGGATGTATTAGCTGTCTCTTATACA
>JAFJYG010000617.1:0-32776 GCA_017366145.1 Cadophora sp. M221
TGGTGGTATTGATTTGATGGTGTTTATTGGTGTTTTTAGCAATCTAACCTCTATCTTGTAGTCTTTTTTATTTGGAATTTATATTTACACCCAGTGTTATAAGGTGTTGAGATTTTGAAATGTGTTATGTGTTTTTGTGCTTTGTGCTTTGTGATTTGATGGATTTTGGTTTTGGCTGGGATGGGATATTTGGGATTTGGAATTTGAATTTGGACCTTGGTTAATAATAGGTGATGGAGAGATGTGAGGGGGAGAGTAGAAGAAGTGCTGGTGGCTGTGTTGATTTCTCGCTTCGCTTATATCCGGGACTGCTGTTTCGAGTTCGCATCTGAGTCTTACAAAATTTTCCATTTGAAAAAACTATACAGATATGGATTTAGAACATCTTTATTTATAACATAACTTTAGGAATTATCGATCTGAATATCGGGGATTAGATGAGATTTGGGATGTAGATGTGGAGGGATGGATGCTGTAAAGAAAGAAAGAAAGAAAGAAAGGCCCTGCATGGCTCCAGCTCCAGCTCCTCTGGGCTGGAAAGGAATAGATTTTGATTGTTCGGGTTCTTGAAGACTCAGGAAATAGCGAATGATGAGGTACTTGGGGAGTGTACAATGGATCTGCTTCTGATTTTTTTTCTTTCTGATGGAGGGTTTTATTATTCCAACATCAGTCACTGGAAAAAGATAAGTTTCGTATTTGTACAAGGGAGATAATACTAAAATAGAGAGAGAGAAAACGATGTAGCCAAAACAACCTTGATAAGCAGCTGTCCTGCCATTGGGATAGAAAAGAAGCGGGGATACATTCGGAACGAGGACCAGAGGGAATAGACGAATTGACAATTATTCCACACCCTAACCAGATTCTCCTAGGACTCGATCTGCTCAGATATCAAACAAAGTACTCATTCGGCCCATTCTGAATGCGCGGCTAATAGCCGGGACCCAACCCCCCAAACCACCTGACCACTACCGCGTATATCTACCCAAATAAACTACCAAACATACCAAGGGCAGCCACACCAGGTGGTTCAGGTCAAATTGGTTTCGCCATTCCCGAACTGAAACACGAAATCGAAATCGTATACGGATTGAACGGTAGAGAAATAACGTATTCAGTTACGTTTGTAGATCAGAACCTCACACGCATCCGAATGTGGGCTTCTGATTGAGTTTTGCAAAAAAAAAAAAATTTGATATGTTTGGATTGGAATGAATTATAGTGGATTGTTGGGTGTGTACTGGTTTTTGCCCTTTTTTTTGTTGATTGTTGATATTTTTCTTTTTCATGAGGTTAAGCGAGATCAGTTGGAAGTTAGGTTGGTGGGCGACGACATGATATGACAGATTTCAAGGTTTCATGCGGCCGGCATTCAAGGACTCCGAAGGGATATTCATTCATTTTGATGCTTCCAATTATTTCTCGTGCTCTGACTTACGATTCCCACCTCAGTGTAGCTTTATACCGCATCGATTCCTGCTTCTCGTCTGACTCGCCCATAGCTGGAAATCTCAGTTTCCGCCCCTCACTGGGTCCCACCTCCTCATCCTCACCAGACTCCTCCTCCAAACTCCCCAGATACATAACAGAAATCTTCGTATCCGCATCTTCACCGAAAAATCAGCCACATCATCACAAGCACAGTCGAAGATCAACTCACCAATTTCACCATTCTTAAACTTCTCTTCATACTTTGCGACCTTGAACAACTCCCTGATAAGCGGGGCGCGGAACATGTTCTCTGGATTCTCGGGGTCTTTAAACCATGATGAGAGAGCTTCGTAAGAGACGTCTTCCAGTTTCTGCACGCTAAGATCTTGGTCTTGAAATGACGGGTGTTGGGTAGTTACGGGCTCGACGGTCATTCGGAGGATGTGGATTAGGAGTTGGATCCTCTCTGTTGATTATCAGCACCCAGTACCCAGGACTTAAATCTAAAATAAAAGCTAGGGATCTAGGAGTCATTCCTTACCTTGTTTAAAAAGATGATCGGGATCTTTATGCCGCACCGAATTCGTCCCACTGAGAGCGGGCCACCAAGGCGGCGCGTTGATCTGCCCTTTACTATACGGATACCTAGAATGTTTCCTCGGCTCGACAACCCTCACGAACGCCTTCGCCATGATCTTACATGGCAGAGTTTGAAGCTCCTGGAATCGCGCGTGGTAGAATTTCTCGAGCTCTTTGTCGTTGCCGATTCGAAGGGTTGTAGGTCTTTGTTTTGTGGGGTTTTTAATTGGGAGGGGTGCGAGGAGTTCTTCGGAGGAGGAGGATTCAGAGGTGTCGGAGTTCCAGTGTGGTTGTTTTCGCGTCTTGTGCTTTTGTGCGGATGCGAAATCGGTTGAGGAGTCGGAGTCCCAGTCGGGGTGGCTGAGGCGGGAATGTGGTCGGATGCTGGTGCTGGATTCTTCGCTGTAGTATCCTAAGTAAAAGTTAGCTTAATGCATAATGCTAGATGAGAGTACTTTCCTGAATTGTATTCCATATGCTGGGGCGAAGGATCATTAGCTCGCTCGGCGTACTGTCTGAATTTCTTGTTGAATTTGCTTGAGAAAATCTGTTGGCTGTGTGCTGCTAGCGCTGAGGAAGTGAAATGTTTTTCTTCTCCCGTTTCGGGCTGTATGATGAGTGCCCAATGTTTTGGTAACATTCTAAGACTTTGCGCGATGGCAGAGGTGATATCTAGTCGAGACCTTGGTAGGGTACTGTGGTTGATGGCTAATGGTGATGAATCTCGTGATGTTCGCGGCGTTAACATTGATGGGTCGAGGGATGGCCAGTGGAACTCGGGGGTCATAGGAGCATTGACTTTAAGGGAAGACGCCGCAGCGCTGTATGAGATACTGGCAGATATTTGGTCAGTTGATTCAAGATCACATCATAATGATTGATCAAAATGGTACGATCCAACACGAAACCTTGACATGTAGGATATTACGAACCAGAGGAAATACTGACCTAACTGGCTCAAGCGACATCCCATCAAAGCGACGCTTCAGGGGATCGATCCCCAGTAGCAAGTTATCCTCTGTCTTTAATTGAGGCGCAAGCTCTGAGCTTAGTAAGTTGTCCGATGTCGTGTACCCGACAAAATTACATGCAGAGTTCTCAGGTAGCAAATTCCATACAACGACAGGTACAGAGAGGAGAACGAGTGTCGAATAGCTCTGATAGATTCCCTGGATCTTAGCATATCTGGCAAGTGCAGGGAAATCTTTCATCCACTTCTCAAATGCATTGATATCCAGTTTCTGGTCCATTTCGAGCGCAACTGACATGATGATGTGGGGAAGGGTGAAGGAGTTGTCTGGGAGTGTGGCAACCAGAGATGATAAGTCGAATTTATCGTCTGATGCCACTGGTTCTGATGATGAAGCTTCTGTCGCCAATCCGATGCCTTGAGTCGAGGCGGCTATTTCTGGCTCTTCGAAACTCTGGCTCATGGAGGGTTGATCGCGTCGAGCGATCTCGATGCTACAAGTCCTAGGATTGGAGGTTGTGACAATATAAATCGGCGTCTTGCTAATCTCCAATCTCTTCTTCGGTCTCGTTGCTTTGAGTACAGAGAGGACTTCACTGTGCAACATTGCAGCCGAGAACGACTTTCGGTCGATCCACTCCTCAAGGACTTCGATGAGAGCATTTGTGAAGGAGTGACGTCCTGGTTCGGGAGCCCATGTCTCCCATCCACAGGCGGCGATGGTTTCTGTAATCGCGTTTGTTCGGCTGGGTACGGATGAGGCTGCTGCGGCGGCGGAGCAACAATCGAAGAGGAATAGGGTGTCTGATGTTGATTGCTCGAAGAGACTTTGACATGCGTTCCACTCGAAAGAGCTGTAATTCATGTTTCGTGTACTACAAATTGTCAGTCTTGATGTCATTTAAGTTATAGAATTCGATTTATGGCTTTTACCATGACCAAGTCGACTGTCTCGCCTCGTTGATCTTCGCATGTCCCCCGTAGTACACGATGAGCAACGCATCCGGACTCTCATGATCGTCAATAAATTCAAGCGCTTTCGCCATCATCTTTCTCAACGGCGATTTCGTCGGGATCAGCCACGTCTCGGTATTGAACCCGTAGTTTCCAAAGACTTTGGCGAGGTCATTGAGTTCCCACTCCACCTCTAACTCGTCTTCCTCCCATCGCAAAAGTAGGACTTCAACGTCTTTGTACCGGGTGAGTCCACGGTTTGGAAGGGCTCGGTTGGCCGACTGGGGAAGTTGTTACCATTTTATAATTTAGTGATGGAGAGGATACGGACAGTCTCAAGAGCCTCTGCGAATTCGCTGATGTCTTTCATGTGATATCTGGCTCGTGAAGTGTTGCGGGTACCTGGCTCTGTTGGAGGGGTACTTGGTGGTGTTGATTGAGCAGTACTCTGGCTCTGTGAGAATTGGTCAGAAATTAGCTGAGGCCTGGAGTATACCAAGAGCGGTACGTACTCCTGACAGAGAGCTCTGGAGACTGTATCCATCTGAAGAGTCCGAACTTTTTGAGCCATGTCGTTGATCCGGACGTAATTTTACAAATGGAGGATCCATGGTGTATTATAGGCCAATCTGATCATTCAGATACAGGTGGATATGAGTTTCTCGTGATGAATTGTCCCTTGATCATCGTCTTCCTTCGTTTCAGTGGCCTAGGTGGTGCTTTCAAGTTGAAGGTCAGGTGATATGGATTGGTTCATCCCCAATTGATGTAACGATGCTTAAGCTTGAGTAGAGTGAGCAGTTATATCCATATAGAAAGGGTAACGACTTTGTTTATGTCGAGATGTCAGAGGCATAGGTAGTCTGGCTTTGCTTTCCGCAGCTTTCGCCCGGGTCCACCCCGCTTCCAAGAAGCCTGATCTTAAGGCGAGGATCGATCGTGCTTCAAAACGAATTGAACTCCGTTTGTCCTCTATTATAACAACTTCCAATGAACTTAGGTTAGAGAAGCCATTCAAAAGGGAAACGTCGAGTAGTGGGGTAAGAAGAAGCAGGCGGTTCGTGAAACGAAGGATTGATGACTTCACGTGACCCTGTACCAAATCGGTCACCGAGTAGGGATTTTCTGATCCTTGGCAGTTCTGCAATAGCAAAGCAAATACTACAATTGCTTTTGCTATAGAGTAGCGTTAGGTAAATATTTAGGAAGTTTTTTTTTTATAGTTATCCCACCCTAGTGATTTAACACCATGCCATCCACAAGAACATATTGATGAGATGATGTTGGTATCTAACGACTGAAGGTTTGAGAATCAGGATAACTGCGCCTCTTCCACCTCGGCATCATTATTACCAGCTTTGGGGCTTTACAGAGTATGGCGTGGAAAACATAAAAAACATTCTACTTGAACCTAGTTTATTTTCTCGCGTGTAACCCGCGTTTCTGGCGCAAAAGCCAACCTAGAAATCTCTATTGCAGCTAAGTTTATTTCTCACATTTCCATGCCGAAGCCTGCCTATCACTTATTTGAAAATCATTCGTCCACCTTGAAGTGGGTCATGTCTCTTCTTGCCTCGCTTAGTCCCTTCAACCCGTTCGCCTCCTCGCTTAGGTGTCAACAGAGGGGTTGGTGAGGACTAGTTGAACAAAGAGACTCCATGATACTCATGATTGACAAGCTCCCAACAGATGTGAGCTCAGTTTTAAAAGAAATATGAACTGAGTATGATATATAAGGCAACATATTACAGCCAGACGAAATGAAGTAGAGTTTCCCCGTTCCTACCACCCAAACCCGTCACCCATCTCACTCATCAAGAACCGCTTCAATAATACTACTATTGGCGCTCTCGAGACCATAATATCCTAGAATCTTATATCCAGCCTGCCCAAGAAGTTTCTGCCATTGGAATTTATTCCTCTCCTTCCCTGCAATGACCAGCATGTTCATATCGCGAAGGACGTGGCCGATGGTGGGATTCCTGTCTGGGAGGACGAGCTCGCAGATGAGGAGGCGGGAAGTGGGAGATCCGTGCATGGCTGGTGTGAGATTCTTGAGGATCTGGAGACAGGAGGAGTCTGACCAGTCGTGGAGTATGGATTTCATGAAGTAGTTTGAACCTGGGATTTTGTGAGTATTTTTTCGTATTGCTAGGGGCCGGAATGGGGTTGGGTACCTTTGATTGGTTGCTTTTCTTTGAAGAAGTCGTAGGGCTGTTTCTTGATTTCTTCTGGGACGACCGTGCCTCCTTCAAGAACGACTTGCATGTCTTCTAGCACCATGGAACCTTTCAATTCGGGATATACTGTCCGGATTTCGTTGATGACTTGTCCCTTTCCACCTCCCACATCGACTAGCACAATTCCATCTTTGTTGGCTTCTAATTTATCGAAAGGGTACGAAAGCATGACTTCCTTCAGTCCAATTGTAGCCTGTATCGCCATGGCGCTATTGAACAACTTCATCCTCTCGGGCTGCTCCTCCAGAATATCAAAGATGCCCTTATCGTCCCGCCCATTGGCAAAGCTGAACGGACTGTTCTTCGCATCTTCGGGGTTCTTCAACCCGTACTTGAGGTAGTATCCGCCCGCAGAATTGATTTGCGCATGTAGCATATTGTCGAAGAGATGGCGGGTCGAAGCTTCAGCGGGTGGGAGAGTGAGGAATCTTGAGTAGGGCGTGTGGCTGTAGGAAGGTAGTTCGGAAGATGGGGAGTCTGATTCTTGGAGGATGTCAAAGACGGAGAGGGTTCGTGCTATGCGGAAGAGGAATTCTTCTTGTGCGTTTGTCTTTTGGGCTAGGTCTGCGACGGTGGAGGGCTCGCCGGAGGTTGGGAGTGCAGTCTGTAAAGGTTAGCAAGAATACGAGATTTGTTGATAGGGAAGGAAAGAAGTACAAAGAGACCCATCCCAACTCCGATTCGTATTGCTACGTTGACATTGGGACCGAAGTTGATTTGCATGAATTGTTGCTGGATAGGTGTGGTGGTATGAGAGAGCTTCGTGGAGCTGGCTTGGATCTTCTGCAGAGCTAAAGCTTTCTCCTTTGGAGTCTTTGCATTCTCATATTCTGTAATTGAGGTTTGAATGGTTGAAGATAATGTAGACAAGACTAGGAGGGGTGGTTCGAAAGGCGGAAAGCCTGGTGGACCACTTGGAGCTCCTGCTGGTTTGGACATATTGACTGAGGGGTAAGAATACGAGATGACTGTATGAAACGCGAGAGAGAGAACCATTTTTCCATTTCAAGGAAATATAAGATCATACTTATACATGTCGTCCAAGCGGACATAAACTCGCTCGTGGTCTTGCTACTGGAAGTCCGTCCGGAATCTAATGTAACGGAGCGGGGAGAGGACTAGGCGGCTCTTATTCAAGCTTCTCTAGTTTAGCTCTGCCTGCTGTGATAGGGCAAAGACGTATCTTAAGCAAGGTATTGCAATTCCGATACGAAAATGCCATTGTCCCAAAGACTCGATATGTCCGAAGGCTCCAGATACCGAAGCAAAAGAGCGCCAAAAGCCGAGGAAAGGCTTCGTAAGACGGGCCAATCTGTTTAAGGTAGAACTCTCTCTAAATGGCGACATGCGTCCGAATGGCTCGTCGTGCATCGTGGCTGGAGTATATTTGATTGTTGGTGTTGATGCATTGAGATGCTTGTTAGAATGTCGTTGGAGGTCCGGACAGTCCGAGCTGAGGGGGAGTGAAGCTTGTCTGCTGTTGGTGGGGCTGGCTGAGGTCCGGAACCAACCCCCTCGATTTCTTGACTGCCATCAATTAAATGTCCATGCTTTGTGTGATCACACACCACTGACGTTACATTGCAGGAAGTTCAAATATACCCACGTGGAGTTCTGTATTTGTACGAAGCATTATTTAAGTACTAACACAGATTGGAAGCATGCGTATTCGTTGGTACTTGTAGCTGGGAGCTGAGGTCGTACAAGTGTAGCGCCACACAATCAAGCTACTATGGCTTCCTCAAAGAAGCATCTTTCGTTTTTTGTAATTCTTGTGCTACAATTGAAGTTGAACACAAATTACTATTATGTCTTACTCAATTCCCCGAATCGTACAATCTAGACGACACCAAAAGCGATTTGTGTAACGTTCTTACCTCTTCGAGGCTTTCGTGGCTTGCAGAGTCGGCCTCTCGCAAAGCGTGTGGCTCCCGGGTCATAACTACCTGCATGGTTGAATGCAGAAGCATCAGTTTTGCTCCCGCACCTCTCTCGATGTGTCTTAAACTTCAGCCCTCCACCTCGTGAGAGCTGATCGTTCAATCTGCAGCTTACTTTTAGCCTCTCAACTGCCTACAAAATCATCTTGAGCGATCTGATGAATGCCACTCCTCTAAATTTCAATTCTCAAAAGTGCACTCATTCAAAGAAGCAAACTCTCCAAGCACTTTCTACTTGGGCAATTGACCGATGTGAGTTCATCCCTCCCGATCTGAATGTCTCAAGATCCTCTGAACGCATGCATTGTCCTCTTCTTCAAACATCTGACGTGTAATTCAGACACCAAACCTCCGTATTAAGCTCTATTCAGGATGTCTTATGATCTTCTCGAACGGAGAAAGTCCAAGTTCGTGCTCTGGATTCCTAGTCAGCCTGCAAACGCCAGGCCACCTCAGCTGGTTCTCGGTACTCTTGATCCCAGCCCCCCTGCAACTGTCTCAACGTACAACCAGGTCTTCCGAGGTCCATTTACGAGTACGATCAAGGATCTATGGGAACTTGATCCCAAAGACATCACTCCGTCTCTAGCTGATGGGACCTATCATTACTGGTTTGAGGTTCAAGATACCTCACCAGAGAACTTGGGCACTGTGCATGTTACGGACCCAATTGCGTACAATGTGGACTACAGGGTTTCGAGACTTACGGGGGACAAGAAACAGCCAGCTTCGGTGATCAAGTTTCGAGATGGAAAGTTGTGGCCCTGCGATAGAGATGGCCATGAGCCTGGTCAGGTGGCTGGTGAGAGCTTGTCTTCCTTTGAATTATTGGCTTCCGGAAAGATACATACTGACCATTTTGCAGTCCCAAGTCCTAGTGATATCCCAGACAACAATCACCTCGTCATCTATGAGTTGCCAGCTTCTTGGGCTCGATACTCGACAGTTGGCAATGTGGAAATGGACACCGGAACATTTGCCGATGTTCAAGCACTCTTTGATTCGGGCTCTTCAGGGGATCGTTTTAAAAGTGTTTCTTCGGTTGCCAAACAAGCTATTCTATCCGATCTTGGTGTGAATGCCCTTGAACTACTACCAGCAGCCGATGCAAGACCAACAGGCCAGGTCAGCATTTCCTCCAATTGTCTCTTTTCAATGTCTTGGCAGTAAAGCTACTCATATCCGTATCTTGGGATGAGATTTCAAAGTCTCCCTACAATCTTGAGAATTGAAGTAAATTAGTGCTGATGTGTATGAATAGTGGGGATATGCCACCGCAAACTACTTTGCTACTGACTTTGATCTTGGAACCGCAACCTCTCTCGCGAAGCTTGTCGATACAATCCACACGAAGAATGTTCGATTCTTTACTGACGTCGTCATGGCATTCGGGCATGATCCATATGTGTATATCGCTTACGATCAGTTCCACATCGATCCAAAGTCGCCAAAAGAGTTCTGGAATAATGAACGATGGCAGTCTCATACCCCGCACACGGATGAGAATCAGTTGCGTGACGGTTATGGTGGAAGAAGTTGGCGTTATGTCCAGAGTACTAATACTTATGACCCGGAATCAGGTGAGTTGAGTTTTAGTATATACATCAATTCCGGCTAATAGCTTGACAGGAATCGTTAAAGATGTGCATCCCTCTTGGGCTTTCCACAAAGGGCACGTTCATCGCTGGA
Source organism: Cadophora sp. M221 (assembly GCA_017366145.1). NCBI lineage: Eukaryota > Fungi > Ascomycota > Leotiomycetes > Helotiales > Ploettnerulaceae > Cadophora > Cadophora sp. M221. The sequence continues at coordinate 9,807 of JAFJYG010000617.1, forward strand.
TGTCAAACTTCGGCGTCGGTGGTCTCAGACTTGATAGCGTCAATAACATCGCAAACTACGATTTCGTTCGGTCGTACAAGGAGCATGCAATGTCTACATACCAGTCAATTCATGGAAATCCGCCAAGCTCCAAGTTCCTCGTCATTGGTGAAGAACTCAGTTGTCCACTCGACCTCATCCAAACTGGATGTCTCAACACCCTCTGGAACGAACCTTTTCAAGCGCGTATCAGAGCTGTCATCTTGGGTGAATCATCAGACTACGATTTTGAATCTACAGTCCGGCAAATGGTGGACTGCAGAGGTGATCCAAATCATCCATTCTGGGATGGTGCCCAAGCTGTCAACTACATCACATCCCACGACACCGAAGGCTACCGTAAAGAGCGCCTTTACAACTTCCTCTCGAGCAATCGTATCTTTGACATGGAACGTCGGGCTAAGTTTGCTTTTGCACTCTTCATGACTGCTGTTGGTATTCCCATGATATTTGCCGGTGAGGAATTCCTGGATCAACATGACAGAGATACCTCAGACAAGCAGATTGATCCCGTGAATTATGAGCGTAAATCCGAAGACTGGCGCTCTCGCATCTTCGACTATGTCTCCGCTCTCATCAAACTACGGAAGTTCTGTCCAGCACTCGGAGATAACGACACGGATTTCATCCATGTCGATTCGAGTCGGGGTGGGAAGATCATGGCGTGGAAGAGAGGCGCACCAGGTCATGAACCTGTTGTTGTGGTTGCTAATTTCACGGATTATGATACGCCTGGTAATGAGTATTTCGTACCGAATTGGCCTGAGAGGGGGAGAGATGATTGGAGAGAGGTTAATCAGGGACGGAGTGTACCAGCTGAGTGGGTTGGAAGGGAGCCGTTGATGCATTGGGAGGTCAAGATTTATACTTATTGGAAGGAAGTTTAGTGCTGGTCGTCTCCCTGTGTATAATAGTTGCAAATAGGGGGAATATTCTTGTTTTGGGGGTTAATTTCGAGTTTTATTCGTGTCTCGCCTTCGAAAAATCTGGTTTTGAAATCACCTACACTAAAAGCCACAGAGAAGCGGAGTCAGTCTAGGTCCAAATTCCGATGCAAATATACTGGCTCCCTGGCCTCATTACAACTCCCGCAACAGGTATTGGGAAGCATCGATGTGGTATTCGCTGGTGGTTATCAAGCCAACTTAGGCTTCTGTAATTTCATCGTTTATCATCTAGAGATAGCAATTAAGGTATTCCGTACAGCCCAGTGCGTGTATATTCAAGCGGAGGAATGGTCCTGTAAAGCTGCTACTGTGTAAGTAATCAAATTGGGAAATTTGGCATGTTGGGTTTGAGGGTAGGTCTCGGGGGTCCATAGAATTTGGGACTTGTTGTGAATATTGGACGGTGGTTCGAATTTGAGAACAGTATGGAGTCGTTCATTTGTTGACCAGCAGTTTCAGATGAATTTTGTCTTTTCGTTCTGTGGTAGTACCATTTTTACAGTACCAAGTCAGTGGTTTTTTCTTTCAACGACTATGTCTGGACTCAAGGAAAGTTCGTGGTGCCATTGAAAGCCTAGTAAAAAAATGCCATGTATGAAAAAGACTCGCATTCAGGCAGGTGCAAAGTCTGTCTCTCCGCAAACTCCGATAATAGAATTCCTCCCACTCTGAGTGCTCTTCAAAGACGAATTTTCCACCAGCCGCTACTGCTCCGGCCAATATCTGACTCCATACCAGGAAGTAATCACGAACGCGCCCTGGAAATTTGACTACTTGAGTTCATCTAAACTTCTACTCCCTCCATCCTTCGTAAACAAAGGAAACTCTCCCTACAGACAATAAATCCTCTCTCCCTCTTTCGTTTTCGCATCGAGCTTGACGGTGTAATTCCCCTACATTCAGATATCAGCAATCGCTCATCATGTTCTCCTTTCGAATAGAAGCAGTTTTTCATCTTAAGTTATCTTGTTGGATGTTTTTCGTTAACTTGAACTTGAACTTGAACTTACAGAACCAAGCCACCAAGGCAGAAAAGCACGAACGTGCATCATCGCCCACCCTTTCTCAGGCGGACACTCCTTCTCGCGTGCAGGGTCGGGCTGCTCGATTGTATCCATCACGTCGCAAAAGTCTCGGGTGCCGGACTGGTGCCCGTGGTCCGGGCCACATTAGACGTCGACTGCCCATCCCCAAGTTGCGTTGATAGTTATATTTTGGAGATATGTTCCTGTTAGGGGAATAGTTTAGGTTTTAGGTGAGATTTGATAGGTGTGTGAATAGGAGAAGGAGGAAGTGGAGGGGTACCATAGATGTATATTTAGACATCGTCTTCCCTGTTTTGCTCATGTTAGTCTCGTGCAAATGATTGTGTGAATACTAGGAGCTCGAATACGTACAAGACGGGAGGAGTTGGGAAGATTTCTAGACGCTCGATAGAAAATAAGTCGCTGGATTTGGACTCGGTACAGAATCCTAGATTTGAGAATCCGGGAATATCTCCTGGAATTGAGCGCGAGATGGCATTGGGGTTCGAAGATTCGTGGAATTCCGCGTGGTTGTGCCAGCGCAGAATTCTGGTAATGTGAGAGAGAAATCTCATGTTTGTTTGAGAATAATTATTCGGTGGTGCACTAGTTTCCTGGTTGGTTATGACTTTAAATCTTGAGGGGATTGTGAATAAATGTGAGGGCGATGAGCTCATGGGGAGGGTGCCTAAATTTAATGATATTGTATGAGCTATTTCTAGGTATGAGATCATTATTGTTGGTTTTGGTCGATCCTGCGGGATTCATTTGTTGGTTTCTTGTTGGATATTGGAGATGTTGCGTGTTGTGCCGCTTTTTGAGATACTTCGCAGGAGAGAGAACCTCTGTCCATATTTTGACTATGAGGATGAGTTAATAAATTGAATGGAGCGGTTGTTAAGCCTAACACATATAGGGATTGGATTTTTGACAGTTTTCTTTGATGTGCCTGGAGGTTATACCTGGAGGTTATACCTATGAATCCGGGATGAAACCAAGCTCTGGTAAGTAGTACAGATGGGGGACTAACTCTGCTCGTAAACTTCAATCTATTCAGAGGCGGAACGGGGTCTACCAAAGGCGCAACACAGATATCAAGGACAATTTGTGCATTCGAAGAAATTACAATAAACTATGTGAGCCTCATTTCGGCTATGTCAAACGCCGACAATATGCTATCTACTGATGTCGCAATCCACTTCTCTGCTCCCTCCGAATCTGCCCCGGACTCGCAGGGCTGACATTATCACTCCCAAGCGTTCGATTCGTCGATCCCCATCCCGAGCTGACACTTGATAACGTGTCTGTCCCCGGACTCGCTTCATTGAAACTTCCCCTCCCTCTGCCTCTCGCAAGTTCGCTGTGCATACTTCGCGGCGATCCCCATCCCGAACTGATACTCGACTGTCTACTTGCCGTCGCCGATGCAGGTGTCCTATCTCCCCTTCTAAAACCCCTTCCCCCATACAGAAATCTATCATCGTCAAGCTCATCTCCCCTCGTGCTCGTCCCCGTCATCTCAGACGCTACTTCCTCCCTCGCTGGCATTTCATATACAATATCCGGATTCCCGATCTCCACTGGTGCGAAGACTTTACTTCCTTCCGTTTCGTGAAGCTGTAATCCTGGTTTTTGGTTCACTTCATTGCTGTCTAGTTCTGGCTTGGCGAATTCTTGCTGTTGCTGGTTCTGGATCGTCACTTCGTTCGCAGCCAACTCGGCCCTTTTACGTTTCCTCTGTCGAGGTCTCCACCAACAGAAATACAACACCACCGCAAGCACAATGAGTAGTGCCCCGCCTCCAGCAGCAATCCCCGCAATAGCCCCAGTAGGAAGGCCGGAAGTCTTGGATTTCGGGTTATTGGTGCTGTCCGAGGGTGAGAAGATCGTGACGATGTTTTGGGGCGAGGAATCCCATTTGCATTGTGAGATGGAGAAGTTCTTGCGCTCGTAATCGGCGATCACATAGGCTTCTTGGAAGAATACTCGGCCGAGAATGTATTGTGAGGAGTCGTTTGCTCGTTTGAGAGGGAAGTACCGGGTGGAGTTTTCGACTAGGGGCCATGAAGCTTGCAGATCGAAAGCGCCGTAGGGGAGTGTTATGTTGACTCTTTCGGTAGCCGAGGAGACTGTATCCGCTCGGCGGAGAGTAAATGTGACGCTAGGATTCTGAGCTTGCAGTAGGGTGTGTTGAGTCTCGGAGACGAAGTAGAGTTGAGCGGTGTCGTTCCAGATCAAGCCAAAGGCGTTCTCGAATAGCGCACATGCACTGGTTGGGAGCCAGATGTGGGAAACTGTAGAGTCTAGAACGGTGTCAATGGATGACTGAAGGAGCGATATGCTTGAGCTAGTGGTGATAGCCTCCAGTTTCACGGTCAAGTCCGGATCGTCGTTTGTTGGGAAATCGAATGTAAGGTTGTTTGGTGTGAACTTTGAGCTGTCATAACCCCCCAGAGTCAGGCTTCCAAGGACATCATTCAGGCCTGCAGTCTGTATTAGCAATGAGTACTACTGACTAGATCAAGGGTCCCATACGGTATTGATTGCCAGCTGTATACGCCCAAGAAAGACTCGGGATCATGGATTGGTTCCTCAAGTTCTCCATGTAGCTCGGAATAGGATTATCATAATTCGTAAAATTACTCGGCCTGGCCGTTAACCCGAACACACCCATGAAGAACTCCTTCGCAGCGATTCCAGCAATTGTTTGGTTTTTCAAAGTCGGCCCTCCACTTCCTTGGAACCCCAGTGTAATATCGTCGAATCCATATCGCCCGTTCCCTTTCAGTCCCAACCCAGACTCCAGGCCTAACTCATATATTTGGTTGGATACATTGGCAAGATTTGGAACCCAGGTCGATGATGCTGTATAATTGTATTGTCCTCCGCGCAGTTTGGGGCAAGAAGTCACATCTCCAGCTCCACATCCTTCAGTTGCCACAGCCCAGGTCTGAGTTGACGCAGTGGAGACCAGAACTTTCACATTCTGAGGAGGTGTTCCGATCTGGAGAGTAAAGGTTGACCATGGTCCATCATTTCCTTCCCTAGTCACGTTAGCAATCCATTGTTCTGATACTTGGAGATGTCCTCACCATTCCTGCGATGGCAGAACCGAGATCGGGGCTGGAATTGTTGCCCTAGAACTAACTCGCTCCAAAAAGGCTCCCCCAAGAGAGCCTGGGACCAGGAAGCCAAGAAGCACAGAAAAAGCAAAGTACGCGACTTTACTATGCAGTGCCAATAGCATTGTCAAGACCTGTTTTCCACCATCGAGGGCGGTTTCAAAAACACGTCAAGGAGTTGAAGAATAGGAGGAAGGCTGGGAGGATTTGGAGAAGACGTCGTAGATACACATTCGGCGTTGCAGGGTCTTGTCCAATGGGAGATTCCGATCAGATAGCAAGGCTGAGGAGAGACTTACACTCGGAGGGTGTGGTGAGATCAGGAGATGCCACTTCGAGTTCCGGCCGCAGGGGCAAGTGTAGTGCAAGGGAACACAGTCCAAGCCTGCTGTGCAAAGGGTCTCACGCAATTAGAAAGGGCAAATATGTGCAAATTGTTCTCACTCAGCTGCGAAAGCAGTGCCCAGCACCCTGAAATACTGACAACAGGAGGCCGATAACTTGCATACAGCCCCTGTTCTCAGCCCTGTAATAGCCTCAGGCTACCTCCGATCTCGTGGCACTGGCCTGGCAGTGAGATCCCTGGATCGGGAATTGATTGGGGACTCAAACGAGCTTTGGTCTGAAACCCAGGCATTTGCCGTGAAGGAGGAGGATGTATTGGACAGAAAGGAGTAAATTTAGAGTGGTGGCTGAGGCGAAGTGCAGCCAGCCTCACCCATTTCACTTGGCGGGCGTTCATTTAAGCATGCCTTTGGTCCAATAAGGGGGGGGGAGCCGAAAAGAGCTTAAGCGAGACAAACGACACCAATCAAAACATCGGCTCAGCAGACTTTGGGCTGAGAGGCTACTGGGATATCCGGGACCTGCACAACAAGGGGTGACACGGTGGAAATAATCTGCCTGATGGTTAGCAATGGCTGGGAGACGGCTTCGGCTGGGCTGTGCTCGTTCTGTATTGTGGTTTAGTGTTATTATGGATCGGGATCCTGCTGCCTCCGCCGATCATGACTCTATCTTCATGAGAAAAACCTCTTATTTTCTTTGTTCGGATTGGAATCACTGTCGTTACGATTTCCTCGTCGTCTTCTAAGATGTCGTTTTCTCGAAGTATTTTCCTTTTGGTTCTCACCCTTACTTCCAGTATTCAAGCACAAGCAGGCATTAGATGTAAAATTTTTCCCTTTTTTGAATGATCCCACAGGTGCTAAGTATGGAAATAGTAACGACTTCGTACTCCAACTCTTCAACAGTCTCATCTACATCCTCTTCCAGCTCTTCCAGCTCGTCGTCAAGGTCCTCATCCTCAATCGCCGCTTTAACATCATCGTCAAGCTTTTCATCCTCAGTCACGATTTCAACATCGTCGTCTTCATCCTCGTCTTCATCCTCGGTTTCCAAAAGCTCATCATCTTCTGCCACATCGTCATCTTCTAGAGAGCTTGTTGGAATTCAGGTACCACCGAGCCCAAACACCACAGCCACATCAACGTCGTCCTCCACTGGGTTGCCATCCTTAAACAGCACAATCAGCGCCAACACTACAACATCCAAGCTAGCAAGCGTAACAGGGAAATGTTGTTTCGTCGTCCAGGATACCGTCAGTGAGCAATGGTGGGCCAAGACGAGTCTTAGCTCTACCATCCAACAAGTCAACTTGACATCCTACATTACCTACTACACCAACCTACCGAACATCACCACGTCAAGAACAGAGACTTTAGTTCTTCCAACTAATGCCTCTTTTACCTTCACCTATCAGGTTGGGGGAAATCCTCTTACTGGATATACCAATACGGCGCCTGGACCGACAGAGGTGACGCAGAAGCTGGAAGGCACCGCGTTAACGACAGCGGGTGTGGCAATGTAAGTTCAATTTCATCTAGACTACTGAAGAAATGCCTGACTAATATATCCCAACCAGAGAATCCCCAGCAGCATTCTACGTATACAATACAGTGAAAGTGATCACCGTAGATCCAGTAACAGATAAACAAGGGAACGTGCAATGTGCCGCAACGTCCACTGGCGCTCACGGAGACGTATTCAGTGGGGTGAACTCTAATGCTGAAGCTTACTTCGGGGGTTTGGAAATCGCAACCTACACCTCGATTCCAGTCAGCACATCTTTCTTCACAACGACAAAAGTAATCACATTGGACGAGCCTACAGAAGGGACTGTCACCAGTACTGTCACCACGACGTCCACGGGATCGAGAGTGGTGTATGAGACCATATATCTGAATGCCATCGAAATACCAGTCAATACCCAAGATCTACCCACTGGGACGATGATTGCTCTGCAAACCCCCTTCATCTACCAGCCCAAGCGAGGAGAAGAGGGAGCTGACGGGCCAGGAAATATCTGCAAGCAAGGAACAAATACCGAAGCATATGGCTACGTCCCCCAACGAGTGCTCGATTACCTAGTTGAGAATCAGAATCCAGAGCTGGCATCATGCATGCCTGCCGGTCCATCCATAATCCAGACCTCTGAGTGCGAATTGGCGTTTTACTCGACAACGGCACAGCAAGTTGCATCGGATCTGACTAGCTCGGCAACGATTTACGTGGGAAAGCCGGTGATCCCAACTCCTAGCCCGGACCCAATACCAATACCAAAACCGGAACCAAAACCAGATCCAAAGAATGATCCTGTTCCCACTCCGTTGCCTATCAAGAACCCACCAGATACACAGCCAAATCCACCTCAGCCAACTGGACCTACTCAGATTGTTCAGGATCCAAATAACCAGAGACCGGCTGATCCTGTTAACCCTCCAAGGCCAGCGGATCCAGCAAATCCATCGAATCAACAAAATCCACAAAATCCACAAAACCCTCCTGCTCAAAATCCAAATGGAAACGACCCCATCCGTCCCTTCACCGTTCCTCTACCATCTCCTTCCCCCGCACCAGCACCGGTCCAACCTCCAGCCAACGGAGGAAATTCAATCGGCGCCATCATAAACTCGATGTTCGGCAATCCTCCGCCACCAGTCGTTCCCGGGTCTCAGAATCCTCCAAATCCAGATCCAAGACCAGTAGCCCCTGTGGTAATCCCAGCCGCCACTACAATCCCCATTGCCCAAGCACCTCCAGGAGCAGTTGGCAGCTCGGCGAATATAGGAGGCACGCCCGTGATAATCATTCCCGGCCCAACGACAATCGCTCAATTACAACCAGGACAAGCACAGCCTGTAGCTCAACCAATCATCATTCCAGCTGCTACCACTATACCAGCAGTAAATGCACCTGCAGGAGCCCTTGGAAGCGTGGTGAGCATAGGAGGAACACCTTTCCTAGTGATACCAGGACCAACTACCATCCAGCAACAGCCAGGCGGCATATTCCCAACAAGTATAATCGACGGAACGCCATTCCTGGCTATCCCAGGACCGACTTCGATACCGCTTGCGAACGCACCGCCTGGATTGACTGGAACAACACAGACGATTGGCGGAGTTCCATTTCTCGTTATTCCTGGCCCGACGAATATCCCAGCCCCAGCTGGAGCCGCTGGGCAGCAGCAACCTCCTGCCGGGACATTCCCAACGACCATTATCGATGGTGTTCCATTCCTTGTTGTTCCAGGCCCTACATCCATCCCTGTGGCAAATGCACCACCAGGACTCACAGGATCAACGACCACAATCAACGGGACACCATTCCTCGTTATTCCAAGTCCTACGAATGTCCTCGCCCCAGCTTCACCAGCTGGCTCCTTCGGCACGACAACAGTGAACGGAACACCATTCCTCGTCATCCCAGGACCGACATCAATACCGCTCTCCAACGCCCCCGCAGGACTGAACGGACAAACAACGACTATCAACGGGACGCCCTTCCTCGTGATCCCCGGTCCAACAAACGTCCCAGCCCCAAATGCAGGAACAGGGACATTTTCAACAACAACCATAAACAACACTCCCTTTCTCATCATCCCAGGCCCGACATCCATCCCCCTCTCCCTCGCACCACCAGGATTACAAGGCTCCACCACGACATTGAACGGGACGCCATTCCTCGTAATCGCATCCTCGACGAGCTTGCAAGCCGTGGTTCCCGGCCAGACGGTCATTTCAGGGACGTCGAACTTGGTTATCTTGGGACCGACGACTATGCCTGTGAACCCGAGCTTTTCCGTGTCCGGACAGACGACTGTTATTTCTGGGACGACGATGGTGGTTGTTAGTGGTGCTACGACGGTGGCGGTGCGTACTTCGACGAGTAGTAGTAGTAGGAGTTTGACTACGAGTTCGAGTACGAGTGCAGCAACGAGCGTGGGTAGGACGAGTACGAGTAAGGCGGGGGCGGCGCCGACGGGTGTGTGGATGGGTGGGTTGGGCGTTTTGGCTGGTGGGGTTGTGATGGCTGTTTTGTGAGAAAGTGTGATACTTGAAGAAGAAAAAGAAAAAGAGGGAGGGGGAGGGGGAGAATGGAAGGAAAATAATGATACCCGCCGCGCTGACGGCTTTTTTGGATGGATTGAGTTGAGAAGAAAGGAGGAGTGAAAGTAATGGAGGATAAAATGGTGTTGCGATATTGCATTTCTGATTTAGCGGGAGTTTTGCATGGAGCATGATATGAGATAAGATGGACTGTTTGGGTCTGCGACCTGAGACTAGTCCAGGGCATTCTTGCAAGCTATAAATTTGTACTCTTAACTTTTAGGAGATATGTGAAATGAAGAGCGTGCACTATACAGTCTTGTGCATCCATAGAAATGCTCGCAATTACCATGATCTCTAAATAGTTGAATGTTGACCTTGATTTTGTCGACAAAAATCGACCCGAGTAGACAACACATGCTAAGTGATGGGAGACTCACATTTCTCACACCACATGACCACAAACAGTTGCCCGTGGAATATGTCAAGAGTAGGCAATTTTCGGTCAGGTCCGCTCCAGATATAACGCAATGTTCTGCCCCTGCCATATTTGCTCCCATTAGTCTCACTCGACAAACAAGGAGCAGGCGAGAATAGGCAAGTGATTGTAACGACAGATCCGAAATCTTCTACGTGCTGGCACTTCGCGTAATTGCCCTTATGCCTCTTAAACAAAAATCCATTTTAGTTTTACGCTTCCTGGTGTCGAGTATTTTTGTAAAATGCAAGGGTATATCCCGTCCTGACCTTAACGCCTTCCCATGCACCCAAAGCCCACCAAATTCAAGTCGTGGGACTCGTTCCTCCAGCAGCCACTCCTAAACCTTTACTCTTTCTCCGCTTTGGCTTCGGCATTCCCGGTGTCTTCGGACTCTTTTCCACCTTGCTGTTCTTCCTCTCCGGCGGTATTTCTGTCTTTAGAGGTGGTGGTGCGGGCGTGGCAGATTTACTTGGTACTGGCGTTGGTCCTTTGGTAATCACAGGTACCATAAGCTTGTCCTTTTCCTTCCTTCCCGTAGAAGACAGATGGAATTCTCCAGGGGCTCCAGTAATTGGAATCTCGTCCATGTACTCATCACCGTACTTCAGACTTATGTTGATCGTTTCCTCAAGAAGACGGTTATCGAGGTAATCCGTTCCGTTTGTGGAGGATGAAGGGGGAGGCTTTTTGGGGCCCTGTAGTGATTCGGGAAGAGGTGTATTCTCCTTGCTGCCTTGACTCAGTTGCGATTCGCCGTTCTTGAGTCGACTTCCGCTTGGTGGTTGTATGTAGACATGGCCAAGTGATGGACTGAATTCGGGGAGGGCAGCGGCACCTGAAATGAATTTGTTGAGAGAAGATATAATGGACATCTGCTTGTGTCAGCCAGAGACATGGATCTCCAGCTTACCCTACTTACCGTGCGATTTCCAAGCACATCAGCCACCGTTGGCGCCATATATATGTTGTCACCAACGACGAAGTAGGTCGAGTGGATGGTGATCTCGTCCTCACCTCGGTCTCTCTTCCTGCGAGTCTGCTTTCGAATAACCCAAACTCCAGTTCCCGTACCAGGCGCCATTTCCGCAGGCTGTTCCGCTATGATGAACTCCAGACCCGACATAGTCTTCAACCGGCCCTCGAAGGCTGCGCGCGTCTGAATAACGTCGAGCATGTTCGGATTGTACATTGCTTGCGAGACCAGGACGGCATTGTTCGAGGTTGGGTCGAAGAAGGGAGAGTTCGAGAAGTAATGGAGTACTGAGTTCTCATGTACGCCCTGCATTTGTGCGACAAGAGGTGGTGATTTCCACTGTATTTCGTCGAGAGGAATGTCTTGGGATGCCATGGTAAAGGTAAAGGAAAGGGAGCGGCTAAATATTTAATCCGAAGCGGTCATTGGCGTGCAGAAGTTGAGGCTATTCGGAGCTTCAACAATACCAAGGTGGTGTCGGGCAGTCTCCTACTCTTTGACAATAGTAGCGGAAGCAAGGGACAGGTCTTTGGTAAGGTAAGGTACTTGAGGTGAGGGCGGACGAGGCTCTGGAATAAGGTCGGAGCTAGAGGCGGGTAGTAGCCCTGCTAGCATCGACTCACGTGATGCAGCCTTGTGGAATTTGCCAAGCTTATGGAATTTAAGGTCTCCAGTCACCACTCAACATCGGACGGCACCAGACGGTACTGTACTTAGCTATCCATCTGCGCCTTTGGGTATTCGGGGACTGGCTCGCGCATTTTACAATCGCCTTACAACATCTGCCTTCCATACCTTACCATGGATCTCCTTTCCTCAATCCGAAAGCAAGGGTCGCGGGGTGGAGTCAATTTCTCCTGGGATGATGTTCAGACCTCCCAGCACCGCGAAAACTACCTCGGTCACTCGCTCATGGCACCAGTTGGACGATGGCAAAAAGGAAAAGATCTCAGCTGGTATGCGAAAGGGGACGACGCCAAAGGTGAGAACGGAGAAACTGCCGAAGAGAAGAAAGCTAGGGAAAGGCGAGAGGAGATCAAGAGGATCAAAGAAGCCGAGGAGGATGCGCTGGCGAGGGCACTGGGCCTGCCGGTGGCAGACAGAAATGTTACGGGCAGTAATGCAATCAGTGTTGGAGAAGTCAACCGTGCTGTGAAGGAGGCAGGCGTGGGAGAGGAAGACGAAGCCGAGGATATGGGCAAAGGAAAGGGATTTGGTGGCTTCGTAGGGAAAGCTGAGGGTGGAGATCGAATGGAGGGGAATATACGATCCCCAGACGACGGAGGATTGGTCAAAAAGGGTAGGGAGAGAGAAGGCAGGGAAGGTAGAGAAAGGGACGGCAGAAAGAGAGATGAGAGAAGTCGCAGCCGCGAGAGAAGACATAGAAGGCATCGCCATCGATCAAGAAGTGGCGAGAGACGGAGGCACAGGTCGAGAAGCGGAGATAGGCACAGGACTCATCGACCTCGCGAGGATCGAGAGGAGAGGAAGCCTAGGGACCGAAGCGTGGACAGAAGGGATCAGAGATATCGAAGCAGAAGTCCGGATAGGGGAAGAGCCAGGGCTGAACGAGAAGAACGAAGGGGGCATGAACGACCAAGAAGGAGTCGCTCCCCAGGAAGACCTCGATGAAGTCGATCACCCGAGACTCGGGACTTCAGAGGCAGCAAGGGCGGCGAGGCTGATGATAGGAGATGATGATGAAAGCACATTTGTTTTGGATTAATTAATAGCGAGGCGTTTGGAGTCCTAATCCAATGAAAGAATGTATTGAACCGTGCAACTTCTTGCCGTATGGTATAGAGAACGCTAGATCTGTTGTCTTTGTGTTGATGCAAGATTTCGGTTGTCCAATGCTATACTGTCTTGGGACTTTCGCGTATCATAATGTTTCTAGAATCCGTGACGCGCCTCCAATGCGACATTACGCATCTCAGCATCTGCCTTTCAACTTGTGAAAGTGAAATACTTCTACCGCATTCTTCTGCAGGCCCAGAAGCATTCTCGTGACGTTTTAGTCTACCTAAGTCCGCGTATCGCCTACCTCCATTCACGGCCAATCGCAGCCTGCCTTACATCACAGCCTTCCTCAGCCTCGAGCTAATTCCTCGACATCGCCCCCTTCGAGTCCTCCCAACTCCACCACAAAGACGCAAATATACTCGGCGCACTTTATCCTACGACTCCGAGATGCGATATCGATACTTGGCGTACTAGAATCAATCTGCCATCTAGGATAACCCTGAGTAGGAGTTGGGCATCATCGCCTCACCTCGAAGATGGATTTCACCAAGCTGAGAGCAGCGGCTCTGAAGGATGGAGATGATGAGGAGGCTGTCACAGTCAATACTCGCGCCCTGATAGACAAAGTCCTTGCTCGATACTCTGGGGAATGGACGACATTGCGAGAATTAATACAGAATGCTGCGGACGCCCAAGCTACGACTGTCACCATCAAATTCGAAACCCTACCATCACCCACAGTCCCTCTCTCGAATACCACAAACAAATCAGAAGTCCTGAAGCATGTGCTCCTACATCATACATTACGGCGGCTGCTGGTTACAAACAATGGACAACCATTTGGGGTCAACGACTGGTCCAGACTGAAGCGGATTGCTGAGGGAAACCCAGACGAGACAAAGATAGGAGCTTTTGGAGTAGGATTCTACAGTGTCTTTGCGGATTGTGAGGAACCCTTTGTGAGCTCTGGAAAGGAGGCTATGGCATTCTACTGGAAGGCCAATTCGTTGTTCACCAAGAGACTCCTGTTGCCACCCGAAGAGAGCAACCCCAATACCAGTTTTGTCCTCGACTACCGAAACACCACCACGCCTATGCCAAACCTTCTATCTATCTGTCAATTCCTGGCTACCAGTTTGACCTTTGTTGCTCTACAGAAGATCGAGCTACAAGTGGATGACTGGAAAATCATAAGCCTGGAGAAGAAGTCCGCACCAAGTATCGAGGTACCCATTGCTAGAGATGTGGAAACCAAGACAAAAGATGGGTTGATGAAAGTGCAAAGTATGGATCGGGAGAGCGTTCAGATGGATGCCACTTTCATGAATGTTGTTGGCTGGAAGCCTTCCATCTCTGCATCGATATCCAAGCCAAGCTACGACAATGCATATGGAACCAGTTCTTCCGACGTCCCATCGTTGCGGTCTTTCTTCTCAAGACTTACAGCAAGTACAAGTCATGCTCAGCTCAAGACGAAAGCCATGAAGGAGGAAAAGGCTCTTCAAGAAGTTGTACTGGAGGACTTGACCGCAGTCACTGTTGCGAACGTCTTCTTACGAGTCACTACAGCTGTGGTGAAGACTTCGGTAACATCAAGTTTCGCAGCAGAACTTGAACGTGCTACAAAGAAACCACCACCCAAAACCACCAAACTTGCCATTCTTACATCATCATATGACGAGACTACTGCTTCATCCAAGGATAACCTGGTGGCGAACGGTGTGGATATCTTCTCGTCTGTGCTCCCTGGGAAGAAGCCTGGTGGAAGAATCTTCATCGGTTTCCCTACTCATCAAACCACCGGAGCTGGTATGCATCTTTCAGCACCATCTGTTATTCCTACAGTCGAACGTGAGTCAATAGATCTGAATGCAAGATGGGTCAGAACTTGGAACTTGGAAATGCTTCGAGTTGCTGGTATCATGGCTAGATTGGCCTTCGCAAGCGAGATGTCAGATCTCTCTTCCAGAATAAAGCGTCTTACAGAACTCAACGGTCATGGCACGAAGGTCACCAAAGCCGAAATTGCCCAGTTCATGCCAGAGGCCTTACACACGTTGAAGGCTTTCACATTCGGAGAGTCAACGCCAAGTGCACAAGTCTCGCAAATCATTGAAGAAGCTTTCTGGACTGCATATAAGAAGCCATCCATTGAGATCTACAGTACGCGCGGTATTCTGCCGACTACCAAGGTGCGATTAGCAACAGAGGATCTCAGCGGCTTCGTTGAAGGGATCCCCGTGGTGCCCGCCGAACTTGCGGATGGCAGCTTTGTGAACAAACTGAAGGATTTCGGTCTCATCACGGAGATAACTTTCACCGACGTCAAGCAAGAGTTGGAAGCCAAGGCTCTGAGTAGAGAGCAACTGGTACAATTCATTGAGTGGGCTGGCAAGAAAGCAATCACTGGAGATATGGACTTGGCAACAGTTCACTCTCTGATGGATGTTGCTGTTGCTATGACTGGTGATGCTGAGGGCTCAGGCGATGTGATCGCTCTTGGGACCATCACTAGTTACTTGAGCGTCAGCAAAATCCCCGCCGAATTCCCCATCCCACCAACCACGATTCCTTTCCAGTTCACGCGAACTTCAGCTGTTAATGAACTTCAAGCTCTTGGCTGGGAACCACTTGAAATTGTTCCTTGGCTCCGATATCTTATCGAGACGAATGTCCATAGAACAGCAAGTCAAAGTTTGACGACTTCGATCACATTCGCTGCCAGTGTCTTACAGGTACTGTCAAAAGCATGGGATGGCTTGAGTCAAGGCTCCAAGACCACAGTCGCATCGCTTCTCCAGCCTCTCACGATCATTCCCACCAAGGCAGGTATGAAGAAGCCCGGAGAGTCTTTCTTCGCTAGTGTTAAGCTATTTGACGACCTCCCAACTGTTACTTCATGCCCTGGTGTGAAGGAGAAGTTCTTTGCTGCGATTGGTGTCAGAAAGACCGTAGATCTCGAGACGATTTTCGCGCGTCTTCTTGCCCCTGCCGCTACAGCCGTCCCAGGCGAGAAGGTTGTGAATTATCGACACATGGAAGTCATCAAATATCTCGCTTCTGTGAAAGAGGATATACCAAAAGAAGACCTCCAGCGATTGAAGAACTCCCAGATATGTCCCGCTGAAGCCGGACCTAAGGGTCTTGAGCCCACTCAAGGTACCGCAAGACTTTATCGTGTCTCGGAACTCTTTGAGCCCAAAGACTCTATTCGAGATCTTGGCTTGCCAGTCATTCAATGGCCCGGGCCACCTGGTAGCTATCGACCAGCCAGCGTGGAAGGTCGATTCCTGGCTCTCCTTGGGCTGAGAACTCATCCTTCCGCTCCTGAATTGATTGACATGATGGCATCGGCCGATGACAACTTGAGAGCCAAATCGATGCATTATTTCATTTCGAATCATCATATCAACGGATATGCGGCCTTTGACCTCCACCAGTCGAGTAAGGCTTTCCTGCCGTTACAGGGCAACAACCGCTTGGTTTCCCCATCCCAGTGCTTTACGAATGAGAGGTGTCTAGTTTTAGGTTTTAGTATTTTGAGGAAGGACTTAATTATGCACGCAAATGTACGTTTCCCTGACATTTTCCTTGATCGTCTACTAATTAATAAAATAGAAATTCGGAGTTGCAATGGACCCTCCGATATCAGAGTGTATTCAGAAGCTCGTTGCTAATCCACCAAGAACAAAGCAAGAAGCCGCAGCGCTCTTCGGATATTTTGCCAGTCGTCTGGGTGAGATCTCCCAACAAGGAGTCGCTGTGATTGCCGATTCTCGGATTGTCCCAGTCCCCACACACAAGCAGGAAATGAATAGATACGCCAACGGCAAGGCTTCAGCAGGCCAACCAGAAATTCAACACCTGACCCCAAAACAATGCTACCTAGGAAGCTCATCGACCTACAACGAGATTTTTGACTTTGTGGACTTTGGCATGGAGGCAAATGCCTTTTTGTTGAAGTGCGGTTCGAAGAATGAGCCTACAACCATCGAGTTGGCCAATCTAGCTTGCCGGGAACCCGCTAGATTGCTTGGGATCCTACAGGGACATGACAAATATCTCGATGTTTTGAGAAAGCTAGCGGATGAGCTTCCACAGCTAAAGCGAGACAAGGAACTCTTCAAGCAAATGAAGCGGTCAAAATTCCTCCTTGGTACGAAGGTAATCGCCGCAAGTAAGGACAATCGAAAATCCCGACAGGTCGATTCGATGGATGGTGGATATGGCTTTGAAGAAGATGAAATGGAAGATGCTCCTATCAAGCAATGGCAGTTGGAGGTGGCGACCAATATTGTGGTGGTAAGTATTAATAACTCATTACAAGATTCAGCTACTAATTGGATTTAGAACGATGATTATGTTGGCTACCGTCTGTTCAAGGGCTCCTTGATCTGTGCTCCTGAGGAGGAGAAGTTGGAGGACTTCTACATTGCTCTTGGTGCGCTGAGCATTCGAAGTCTGATACATGAAGATCTTCGACTTGGTGAACTAGCACCAAATCAAGACAGTGCCACAAAGCTCCGTCTCCATCTTCTTGAGCGAGCTAAGCTCTTTCTGCACGAAATTAAACGTGAGAACATCAAGCATGATGGTCGATGGTTGGAGAAGAACCTGGCGGTAAAGGTAACGACAAGTATCAATCTCCGTCGATCTCTCCGCGGACACAGCCAGTCTCACAACGAGAAGAGATCAGCTGCTCTTGAGCATGACAAGAAAACTGGTTGGACGCTGTACGTTGCCACTGGAAGTTATGACTCCTACCAAGTCAGTCACGCAATTAGCGATTTACTTCTCGACCGCCCCAGTCAAAGCGCCTCCCTGACCTTCGAGCAATTCCTCAATCTAAGCTTGTATCAATTACGAGCTCGTGGATACAACGTAGAGCGCATCTTGCGAGCCAAAGCCGCGGAGCAGAGAATCGCCGAAGAGGAACGTAAGAAGCAGATGGCTATCGAGCAGCAACAGATCCAGGAGCAAGAAGAACAATGGAGACAGCAAGGACAAATGGTACCCGCTGCAGGCGCCCGCGAGGAAAACACGCCCATGCCAATGCCAGGCGGATTCGGCTCCGACTCACCTGAGAATTCTCCTCAGCCGAACCCTCGGAAAGGACGCGGTAGTATCTTTTCGAACTTCACTAAGCGACTTGGTATCAACAATTCCAGCAGCAGTGGCGGTAGCGAAGTACAAGAACAACTCCAGAACTTCCTCGGTGGAGGAGCCAGCGGTCAGAAACAGAAAGCCGAAAACCCACCCTCCTACGACGAAGCCAACAAGGGCACTGAGAAAGTTTCATCTCCAGCAGCCGTGCAGCAGAATCTTCATAACGCCATTCAGTCCTCTCGCGCCTTCGACTCGTCAACGCTGTTTTCGCCACCCAGAACCGAAACCGTCAAGGAGCAAGCCACATACTGCGACTTGACGCCTTCTCAGAACATTACATTCCTCGCCGACGCCTCAAACGGCACCCGGATCTTCGTATCCAAAACCCTCTCTATGAACCCCACCACCTTCCTCACAGAGAACGTAACCGCACTCAACACATTCTCCCTCCTCCTCCAGGACATATGCGACGTCTACGCGCTCCCACGACGTGCAATGCACATCTTCTACGACGGGAGCGGCAGTACCATCGCGTTCAACTCTGGCGGAGCCATCTTCTGCAATTTCAGATTCTACTCACAATTGCACGTTGCGAAGATGGTGGGCGGAAGTGGAGAGGCCAAGAGCGAAGCTGCTGCGTACTGGTGGATTGTCGTCGCGCATGAGCTGGCGCATAATATCGTCAAGGAACACAATGCGGAGCATAGTTTCTATACGTACGTTTGCCCCCTCTATTATTCCCTTTCCCTTCCTCTCCTTTCCTCCTTCGATTCCCACTTCCCATTCAATCTCCCACTCCATTCGCTCATACCTTTGTATGATTTGATCGCTAACATATGATTATAGTGAGATGCTAGCAGCAAACAACTTCCCCAAGATGATGGCTCGGTGCGCTGCTTACATCCAAACCGGCACCTCCTCCACATCTTCCACCTCTTCGGCATCAAATCGACCACAGATCGAGCAGAGTCTACTAGATTAGAGTACTCGTCGCGTACATAAATTCTTCCATGTAATTTCGCGGTGCATAGGTAGCAAAGGTAGAAGAAGAACTTCGTGGGCGAGGCAATGGCTGCTAAGGAAGGGGTAGATTTGCGTACACTGCTTTTTTCGTTTTCGCTTCGGTGTTTTTTACTTGTTTACTTCATTCATCCAGGGGGAGGGGCGTTGGCATTCGCATTCGCATCGGTGTGCATCAGCGAGGCGTAAGCAGATTGATTGGTCGACTGGTTGTTGAATTAGAGCATTTGCATAATAGAACTTGGATTCCCCCTTTTTTTTTTCTTTTTCGCACTGGTTGATTTCTAGCATCCATGTCTCGGGGTATCATAGGGTACTGTGAAACTCGTTTTCTTGATTTGCGGCTTATGTTTCAGGGCCCTTTTCATTCTGTGTTATTGATATTTATCACCTCGCTGAATCTGTCTGTCTCTAAGGTATGTCTATTACAGCATTGCCCTGCATGTCCTGAGAGAGTAGCCAAAGGAGTCAAAAGGTGCAGCTACCCAAGCCCCTGCCCTTTTGCAAGTGGTCCTTCCAGCCCTACACTTCCTTCACAACACCCTCATCCACATCCCTCATTCCCCCTAAAGAACCTGCTAAGATGACTCTTTGGTCCCTTGGCTTGATTCGGGCCAAGTACATCTTGGGCACAGGAGATTTCCGTTCTGATACGTGCAGTGCCATCTTTTCCATGAGTTGGCGCAGAGAAAAAATCTCCATCCGAAGGTCCAGCTGCTCCAGTTTCTTCGGCTGGACTCATGACGCCGGTTTTGGAATGCTGAACTAAGATTACTGAGGTCTCGATCTCGAGGTGTTCGAGGCTTTTACGGAGTTTATTGTTGATTTTTCGAACCTAATTTGGTATATGCCTGTAAGCAGAGTTCCTTCAGAAGATGGATTCCTTTATGATGTGATTGTGGTGAGGTGGTGGACGAGACGTACGGATTTCCGAATTGCAAGGCGAGCTTTACTCCCTCTCACTGATGACGTTTCCCTCCTCTCGAGATCGTTTTCGGGTTCTGAGTCGCTGGATTCATCATGTGATGGCACTCGTGATGGCTGTCTTGTTCCAGTTGATTGAGTCGGTGCCCGGATCGCGAGGGCGTATTCAGGAGAGCAGCTATCCCTACCAAATCTACGCTTCCGCATATGGCCCCAACCGTGACGCCACATTTCATGAAGAACAGGAGCGTTGGCAACGATGGTCTGGATTTTGTCAGTGTCACGCTCAATAAGGTTGGAGAGATCTAACTGCAACGAAACACTCGACCTAGTGGGACACATGTTTAACTCAATCCGAGAGAACAGCATTGGCAGAGAACTTACCTGAGCCCAGACCAGCTTGTTCTGTGTTGTGAGATCCCCCAGGACAATGAGCATTCGCAGCACAGAAATGAAAACCAACTTTCAACGAAGTTAGTCTCGTGCTGGAATTTAAGAGGACGATCACGTACGAAGAATCCACCAAGAAAGACAGCCAATATTTCGATTTTGTGCCTAGGTACTGAAGTCAGCGCCTTGGCTCACACCGAATGGAAGGCTTGCAGGTTCGGGAACATCGTACTTCAGTGAGAGACAGGCCCGTAGTAGCAGTGGAATGGGAATTGCCATGATGAACACATCCGTCGAGATGTTGAGCTGGAATGGTCAGTTCATAGATCTGGTCTCGAGAACATTTTCCTTACCGATTCCATCACAATGACCTCGACGACCTTGATCCAACATTAATATCGATCACATTGACATAAGAATTGATACATACAGCTTTCTACCAACAGTCAGCCCACACCTCAAGATCACTCAAGAAGGAAAACTTGCAGCACATTCAGGAGCATCCGGCAGAACTTGCCAATACAACTCGATTGGGCGGCATTCCAGGAAAAAAGTGGCGAGAGACAGAATCCAAGTCGCAGCCACAGTTCCAGCAACGATCTTCACGAGGAGCAGTTCAAAGGTTCTGACCGAAAGTCGTGTGTAATAAATCAACTATCCAGCATCGTCAGTGTCGAACACTTGTTGGCCTTGAAAATTCCACGTACAATGCAAGCCTTCAAACACCAGAGGTATGTCACGTAGAAGACCCGGCCGATCAGTACGAGTTTCGAGCCGAGCGTGACTGGACCCAAATCAGCAGATATTCATTTCTCCTTCTTGGGCATGCAATATCTTACTTCTCTCCACCGCATCGTCTGTCAACTTATCAGGTTCCGTCTGTGTGGTGTTGATGCCATTGTAAACCTGTTAACACCCCATCAGTCAATTTCCCTTCCTCGTTCACCTCGTCTCGCGCTGGAGCACACACCACAGCCGGATACGTCGATGTAAACACAACATAAAATATTATCGAGACCAACATAAGCCAATCATCGGGTTGAAACTTCTCGTGCTTGAGTCGTCGGAGAAACGTGCGTGAGAGGATGATTAGGAAGGAGGCGGCTGTGAGAGCGATGGCGCTGTTGACGACAGCTTGCTCCATCGTGCGCCTGGGATGAGCTAGTGCCAGCGAAAAGAATGAGGAGAGAGTTGGAGGTTAGGATTTAGCGCATTGTAGACATAATGAGAGATCTGGATTATTATTCAGATGTGGTTTGGAGTCACGTAGGAAGTAGTTGGGAAGGTGCGTCTGTGAATTCCGGTCTAGATCTCCAAAGGACTTATTGTATTGACGAGGAAGGAATGTTGAACCCAAGAGGATTTTCTGGCGGCCTAATTCTAGCACTGGTATTGTGAGATTCATCATATATCCCGGAAACTGCTATTGTATGTAGGTTGCTCAAACACCACACCCACTTGTGATTAGACCAACTCAGCTTCAATCACACTCTCAACAGAATGAGGAGGTCTCCAAATCTTCAAAACTTTCAGACCAGCTTTCTCAATAAGATATGTCCACTCGCTCTCGGTCCTCTCCTTTGCTGACAAGCTAGCCATCATCGTAATATCCGACAGTCACCCTCGCCAGCAGCTTCACACTACTAATCAAGCTCTCATGGATAAGAAGTCTAGAATATCTCTTCTCCATCGCACCAACGACATTCTCCAGGATCTTAGAAACCAACTCATCAGTCCAGTCGTGCAAAACATTATGCATGAAATACACCCGTGCGCCCTTCACGGGTTCAGGTGTGAAGAAATCATACGGCTGTACAGAGATAGCTTTGTCTACTCTTAAGTCCTGAACGACGCCAGGGAGATCTTGTAGGATGAGACTACCCTCTGGAATATCAGGATGGCAAAGACGGAATTTCTCTAGATCGTGGCCTTTACTTCCGCCGATATCGACGACGAGTGCACGTCCCTGTTTTCCGGCTTCTACAATGGTCTTTGTAGGATAGACTTCTGTCCAAGGTGTGAGGTTGTACTTTGAGTGGCACTCCATAGCGCAGTGGAAGTCAGCAGCGATGTCTGTGCTGACAGCAAGATCCTGGAAGAAATTGTTCGTGGTGGGTTTCTTGTACTGCCAGTTACCGTTGTTGAGGTCGGTTGGGTTCTTGAATCCATTATCTTTGAGGAAATACGGGAGACTGCTAAACATGGGTGTGTTGACGCCGTGATAGAATTCTCCATATACATTTGCCAACACGAAATCGGTAGCTAAGGCGGTCGCCCAAGGTGTTGGAGCGAATGTATCTTTGGCTGTTTCAAGGACTAGGTGTTGTCCTGAGATCTGCCTCATCAACCGCTCTACTCACCAATCGAGTCAGTTACCAGCCCAGGGTTTTGAAAACAGACCACAGGTGGCACACATACTTATGAGCATTTCATCTGCACACGTGAGCTCAGCCAACTCTGTACAAGTCTTCGATCCCCAACCACATTCAGCCCATTTCCTGAAGAGACCTGCATCTATCAACGTCTTCACAGAAGCATTGGTCGCGCCGCTGACCCAATTATGCTCCCAGACGATATCCCAAGGCGATTATACTTGTCTGAGAGTTTCGAAAAGCGTATCTCTGACACGGACTCGCTCTTCTTCATGAGCAAAGGAGAGTTCGTTGACCCCTTCAAGGATTGCCAAAAGCTGACTGGCGGAAGTCATCTTTGGCTGCAAAGACTAGTAGTGGGACTGTGGGAGAAATTCAAAGAGAAATTTATGGAGGGTTATCTAAAATAGCAAAGCACCAAAGAGGTACGATAAGTC
>JAFJYG010000618.1:0-32762 GCA_017366145.1 Cadophora sp. M221
GAGGTGGAGGAGGTTGGGCAGCGTAGGGATTTTGATATGGATTTTGGTACGGGTTCTGGTACGGATTCTGGTATGGGTTTTGGTAAGCCGGACCTGGTGCTGCTAGAGCTTGTGGTTGTATCACAGCCTGCTGAGTTTGTACCGGCACAGGAACTGGACGGTTAGCAATCTCCTCAATCCTCCTATACCCCATCGAACCAAAGTACGAGCTCCAGAGATCCTCACCAAGTGGCACACCAAACTTATCCGTATTAGCGATTCTCGCCACGGTCGCAGGGACCCATTCCCGAAAACTGTCGACTGCATCACCCGCAGCACGAAGGGCGTCGATCTCTCTCTGCTCCGTGAGCTCAGGGGTAATCAACGAACAGCCTCTATACACCACCCGGCCTTTTCCAACAGCCGCGCGGAGAGCCATGACATCCTGGTGAGAGACGAAATCTCCCGAGTTAGTCATGATGAGGACTTCCCGCTCGACGTCGAATCTTCGCTGGATGGCGAGACGCTCCTCGCTCTCGAGGGGGTGGATGACGAAGATGGGCGCGTCGTAGACGGGCAAGCCCAGCATGTCGCGGTACTTCTTGTACGCCGCAAACCGAACGATTTCATCCTCTTCAAAAATCTACCCAGATGATGATTAGTGAATGCTTCATCATAAGCCAATGTAGGACCTCATCATTTCAAGATATCATAACACCAGTACAGTGCAGTACATACCGCTACATCAGAACGCGAGACCCAAACGTCCATCGACTCGTCGATGTTCTCTCTCCAGGCAATCCACTCCGCAGCCTCGGCGATGCTCACAGCTGGCTCATCGTCATCCTTGTTGTCTTGCTCCTCGAGCTCTCGTATCTTCCGCCCGATGTATTGGACGCGGACCTTGAAGACCACGGCGTTCTGCTCGGCGCGCGCCTTGTCCCACAGGCACTCGAGGTACCCGCGGGCCGCGTTGATGGATCGAGTTACGTGCTCGGCCGTAGCAAAGGTGCGGGTGATGCCGCTTGGGGTTGCGCGGGAAGACATCTTGAAGGGGATGCTGGTTGGTTGGTTGGTAGGAGTTAGTGGAGGCGGTTCGAAAGAGTGGTGAGACAGGAGTAAGGATCGTGCGTGTTGGGTGAAGAAACGAAGAGAAACAAAGGTTGCAAGAGAGTCTGAGGACTTGTAAAAAGAAATAGAGAAGGATGAAGTGGATGTTGTTGGTGTTGGTTTTGGTGATTGTGTTGGAAGTTGTAGTGTTGTATTTCGAAATCTATTGTCTGGAGGATTCGAGAGGGGTTTTTATATCCCTGTTCTCGAGCGCAGAATAGCGCTAAAAAGGCTCTAGCAGCCTAAAGCACGCCTGTCAAAGACAATGACTAGCCTAAGTGGACTTCTAGGGAACAGTTAGGTGGATGGAAAGACGCCAAGGTGTCCATCTGCTTCCATATTCTCCCCTGCTACCTTCGATTGAATTCTAGTGGAGTGCATTCATTGTTCAGATGTGATATTTAGAGGAGCATAGGAGAAAAAAGCTGTGAATGAATATTCTCCGACGTATTGGGTATATACAAGGGGTCGTTCTGGGGAAGGAAAATTTCACCCCTATGTCCCAACAAGCCTCTAGATTCAATTTAGAGAAGGAAAGTCAAGAGCTTATATCTTCAAACAAGGTGATTGTCTCCCACCTCTCCTCAACATAGACAAACCCACTGCGGAAGCTAAAATTGATTGAGAGAAACAACATGAAATCAAAGTTGTAAGCAAAGCTGGTCCCCAATGTTCACTTGCTAGGTTTGACATTTAAGCGAGGGGCTTGTGTTGACTTCTGTTCTCGCTTAGAAGTGATGAACACCAACTCCACGCCTAAACCTCAATTCAACTTCAAACTAAATACTCAAAGCCTCTTATTTACCTAACCTGCTGTTAAAATATCTGTGAGCCGCGGCATTAAACCCTAATTTATTTATTATACGAAAGCAATCTTGCAATGTCTAGCGTAATTGTGGTCTAAAATATGCCCTTTGGGGCAATCCAAACCCAAGATAATCAACCCTGTCCTAGGATTAGCTAGCTCTATCACCCCGATCGTTTTATTCTTCTTTTAATTTGAAGTAATCATTAAGGTAAATCTTGGCCAGACACTCTATACTAATTTACCATAGTTTGTGACGCAAGCCGTATTAATATGTGTGAAGTAAGAGGTCGTGTCCCTCGTTTTCACCAGCCAGGTGCACATTTAAAACTACGATGAAATTGATTCTAGGGTACTGGATGGCTTATAACCTATAACAAGGAGCTTGTGGAGTTCCTTCACGTGTTACAGCACATTCTCTGCTGTTTGCATCTGTTATCAACACAAGTCCTTCCACTGAAGCTGAGCATAAGCCAGACTCAAAGAGTAGTTTCAGGTCTGCCTTATTCGTCTGGAACTTCACAAAAAGTTCAGTTCTGGCAATTGAATCACAGTAGGGGCCAGATTGATTGTAAAAGACAACCATCCTAACAGTTAACTTTCAGCTTCGGGAAGATTCACCTCACTAGATAGCCATCCCAGCAGTTGAATTGCCGTAGGACCAGATGGCTGTCAGATACTACACGCCAATTCAAGTCTAGCGTCTTTTCTTTCGCCCTTTACCAACCCCCGTAGTATCCTGCTGCTGGCTTGTTTTTGGCGTCGACAATTCATCCACTCTTTGGCTTACATACTGCCTCTTACACCAAGAAAAGACAGCCAGAAAGGCCTCTCAACCTCTTCATTAAGTGTACTCCTCCCAAGCAAACCAACAAATAACAGCAACACCCCCCTCTGCCACAATTTCCAACCCCTACGCACCAAACCTCATGGTAGCAGCTATCAAATTACTCGAGTTCACCTGGGATCAAGCACTCTGGAGCCAAGAAGCTATCGTCTACAAGACAATCGGCCTTCAAGTATTGAGTATGATCGAAGAAATGGAATCCAGCGAAGAATTCCACCTGATGGCAGCGCAAATCCACGACATCCAACTCCTGGAAGACCAGCATCGGACGCCTCATCGAGGGCTATGAAAGCGAGTTTTTGAATAACGTATGTCACCCATCGCCAGAAAAACTAAACCCAAAACCCCTCGTCTCGAGATCTCAGCTAATGGAAAATTTCACAGACACGACGTGATGCTGAGCATGAGCTGTACGTCAAATACGCCAGTGCCATTCTCTCTAGGGGCCTTCGCATCTACTCCAAGCCAACATTCCTCATAAACTGCACCGAGTCATTCAAGCGCCTCACCATACAGAAGAAGTACGAAACCCAGCGCGAAGCCCTCTTAATGACCAACGACGAATCCACACTATCGTTCTCCAATGTTGAGGCGCTTCGGAAGGTGGATGGTCGCAGGATATATCGCGGATGTGTAATCACCTCCAGCCATCTCTCAATTGATGCCGAGCTTCGGGAGCTGAATGATGTGGGAGATGCAGTTACAACGCGCAAGGTATGGCTCCCTGAGTTGATTGCAGAGCTGGGGGACATGTCGACTGCTGGTGTGCCGTTTGGGGAAGAGGAGTGTTGGGAGTGGGATGAGTATTTCCAGAATTTGGGATGCAAGAGAGCGGAGGAACTCGCGTTGGAGTCAGAACCAGCACAATTACAACCTCTTCAGCAACCAGGCCAGCCACGAAACCCAGCTCCAGCCAACTGCCTTCCCCCATCCCGCCACGGCAGACCAAATCCCTTCCACCCAACTCACCAGCCAACCCTCACCAGTAGAGAAGGAGTGAAGACAAAATACAGCAAAACGAAGGGACACCCCCCCGGTGGAGTAGATTTCTTCGAGTGCGACCTCGCGTACAACCGGGCGGATTCTCATGGTCGACGCAGTGGCAAGGCTTTGCATATGAGAGGGCGGGATAGGAATAGTGGCAAGATTCGCGATATTGTTATTGATGACTTGATCGGCAAAGGTCTCTTGCCTGTTGGCTTTCAGGATCTCAATCCATGATGCAGTGCTGCTGAGTTTTTGGTGGATAAATGGTTGGATGAAGCTGGAGGACTTTGGGTCTGGGATGAGCGATTGCTTTTCGAGATACCCTATTTGCTTTGCACGAATCAAATGACTAAACTGATCCCCCTCCTCGTATCGTTCTCTCGTTTTTCAGTGTAGCTATTCCCTTTCTCTCATTCCAGCCAGAAAGAAATTATTTACGGGTAGTATTTTACCTAACGTCAAGTTTTGTTAGTTCTAGACTAAATTGTGCTTCATAACATGGTAATCTATATTTTTAGACTTCCACGTTTATATTTTATTCCCATATGTCTACTTCATGGCGTGTTTACCAGTATCTAAACCCATTTTGATTGTGAGGGCTCACTACGCTGAAGCTAGTGATTGTTTTGTTAAGACCTTGCGTCCTAACAGCTTGCGACAAATTTCTTGTCGGTTTGGTGATCGATTCTTGTGGTTTAAGAGTTAGCTATTAACTAATAGTAACTCCAAATGCTTATTACTTCCACTCCGTTCTGAATAGTTGTGCTATGCCTCGCGAGGAGGATGGATGTTTCGCTTGCTCGCTGAAGGACAAGTAAATAAACTTTAAGAGAATCTATTTCTTTGGGGAGAAAAGGTTCAACAGGAAGATGAAGTAGCAGATTCCAATTGATAGAGATGCTGCCGAAAACGCTTACTTTCCCACTAATATTTTATCCAATGAGGTCTTTCTTTCCACCCCTCATCTAACATATTTCAAGTGTATGATGTCTTTGGTTAGACGCCTCTATTGAACAAGTCTAGGTGCAAGAATTTAGGCATAATGACTTAGCTACCTAACGAAAGCTTATGCACTTCTAAGCCAATATTTTTAATGCTAGTAAAGCAATGATTGTAGTAAAACTGCAATCAACAGATGGCCATGTGGGCAGGAATCTGAGGGCCATGGCCGGGTTAAGCGATCTTTCAGGTGGAAGTGGCGGTGCCTAGATGTGCGGATGCCTGCGTTGATCTGAGAACAACGCATCTCCCATCAACTCCACGCGACTGCCAATCTTCCAGCTCCAAGAACTCCCATTTCAACACCCCTCGCCACCATGTCTTCATCCTCAAAGCGCAAATTCGATGCATTCAAATCAACAGGCGAAGGATCAACACTTACTGGAGCAGAGCACAAGATAAATGTGACCCGTACAATCCACGCCTTGGACATCGCTGCCCTCCGCGAGATAGCTATCCATGCCGTAGGTTTATCACACTGTATCCTTAATAAATTTCCAGCTATTCTAACTTCCAAACTTTCAGTACCTCACGACTCCAAAGATAGCTGATCACATCGACTCTAAATACGCCGCAAAGACCGCAGCAAAACCCCCCGCACCAGCGAAGAACTTCGATGCATATTCCAAAGAGTGCTGGCATGCACTAAACACTCAACACAAGCGCCTAAAATCCAGCAAGAAATTCGAAGCCACGGGAGAAGTTCTAGCGGTATTGGAGGACAACAGAAAGAATTTTATTAAAGAGGCAGGTCCAGATACTGTTTGGCAGACACGGCGGAACGCATTGGAAGTGCTGAGGAAGATATGCAAGAGTATTGTACTGTGCGATGTCCAGGTTATTCGGCATGAGCTTATGAAGGATGGGGTTGTGCTGGGCGAGTTTATGGGCACGATGTGTAAGATTGCGAGAGGGTTCTCTGAGGTCGAGAGAGAGAAGTATGATGATGAGGGCTTGCTGGAGAAGATTGGGGAGTTGAAGGAGGTTTGCGATGATTAGGAGGCGGATATGCCGGACTTGGAGGACCTTTTGGGAATCTTTGGACCTTGAGTGTCTGCTCAATTGAGAGGATGGAAGGTCAAAGATATCATTAGAGTTCTGAACTTGGAGGAGACATCTTTCTCTGCAGGCAAAGGTCAGAGTACAAGCATGAATATGTAGGCCCCCATTCAACCCCATTCTTCTCCTACTCAGACTTCTACTTTAGCCTCTATCCAGGCGCTGATTCTAGCACCCTAGGAACCACCAGCTGCCACCCAATAACTCCTCCAGCTTTCATCACCAGCTTCTCACACAAACCCATCTAACGATCGGCCATCCTTCCTACCAGCACACCAGTGGCTTATAGACGTCGAGAATCGCGATGACGATTATTTCTAGTTGGAGAAGTTGCACAGCCAGTTGTCTACCAGTTATTTCACAAGACGGCACTCGGGCCGAATCACACTTTCTCCAGCGTTGTTGCGTCACAACTTGTGGCCATTCCTTATTTCCCCTTCATTCCCAGATGTAGAAGCACCAAACTCCCGTGCCACCTGCTGAATGTCAACACTTTACCCCCGCTATCTTAGCCCCCACAGTTCGAGGAGTAAACTCACCTCCTTCATAAAGTCATATCCATACAACCACTCTAGTCCTCCACCCGCTTTCCAATATTCATACCTGGGGTTCGCCTTATCCATACGCTGCGCCATTTTTTCATCCCGCATTACCTGCGCTAGACCATCGGGCATGACCTTGTACTGTCCTGTTATGAGCGCGGTGGCCTGAATCCGCTCTGCTCTTGGACGGCGCAATTTCTCATAAGTTTGCAAAGCCTTGTGGATATCTGATGTGGATTGGGCGTGTGAGAGGCATTCTGCGAGGACAGCGCCGTCTTCAACTGCTGATGCCGCACCCTGTTTAAAAGTCAATATGCAATCATGTCGAAATCATTTTCTTCTAGGAGTGAATTTGAATAGAGACATACAGCACCGAGATGTGGAACCATTGCATGTGCCGCATCGCCTAGAACAGCTACTTTCCCACTCTCACTGACCCAACTGTTTAACTTTGGTAGATGTGCGATTTTCCAGAGGAAGCAATCTTCTGGCTTGACGAGGGACGCGAACTTGCGAACTCGGGGTTCGAAGTCTTTGACACATTCACGAAGAGAATCGACCGATCCAAGTCGGTACGATGAGCTGGAATTGGCAGCTAGAATGTCGTCTGAGGAGAGTGTGGAGTCGGGATAGAAAATCAATGTCATACGGTACCAGGCACTTGAGGAGTCTGGGCCGCAGATCATTTGTCGGAATGGCCCGTACCAACCTGATGTTGTCAATGTAAGATCTCTGGTTTAAAGATGGAAGAAAGGGTAAGAAGGAGCCATAAAGAGTGTTGGCAATGGAAATATTGAAACAGGATGGTACAAACTGTGGATGCCACCGCCTTCCATCAATGGAGCCGTCAAAGGATCACTCCTCATATCCTCCTCAGAGATATTACATTGGTACGCTATACTCTCTGGTACAGGCTGCACATCATCTTCTCTCAAGATTTCGTTTCGTACTTTGGATTTGATGCCTAGATTGGGCTGTTATTTTCTCTTGGACTCATGTAATAGGATTGGCGGGACGCATGACGAACCATCGGCACCAATGATGATATCTCCCTTGATCGTCTCTCCGGTTATCAAAGTGACAGATGGAGTACTCTCATCGAGGCCCGTGATTCGACTTGAGAGTCGGACTTCAACGCCTGATTCAATCGCTGCGGCATACAACAACCTTTGATATTTTGCACGCGAAGGAGCCATCACCCTGTAATCTCCCTCGTCAGCCACAATCCTCCTGTTCCACAAAAATAAGAGAAAAAGGGTACAACATCCCAGGTTTGAAATCCGAAAAGCAAGAGAGAAACACATACGGATACCCGAAAGCCCCCTCCATAGCTGCGTATTCGACTTCCTCAAGCACCTTCCCCTCTTGGTACCTGAACGTCGTGTTACTAACTGGAATCGTTTCAGAGGCTTTGAATTTCTCCCAGAGGCCATAGGAGTCTAAGACTCGTGCGGCATTTGGAGGGATGATCAGACTACCGCCGAGAGTTTGCAGGGTTGCGCTGCTTTCTAGAACGAGAACTTTGTGGCCTTTGCGACGGAGGCCGATCGAGGCGGCAAGTCCAGCTACACCACCGCCAATGATGAGAATGGTGAATGAGGCGGTGGAGGACATTTTTTCTTTGTTGGGTTGGAACGGACATGAGAGTGTGAGGTGTTGCTGTAATATAGAATACTGTATAAGGTTTGATGAAAGTGCTGACAAGTAAGCTCCCTTTCAACAAGTGCCGAGGTTCGGATTTGAGGTCCATGTGGGCCGCTGAAGCGAGTAAACACAACAGTCCAAAAGTCGACGGCAATAACAAACGGTTGTATTCGAGGGGCGCATCTAGACAATTGGGCACCTGTATCGAAGCTTTAAATATCTAGACTAGAGAAAAGTACAACACAGAAAAGAAGAAAGTTCCCCTCAATCCGAATGATAAGAGAAGTGAAGAGCCGCAGTAGAAATGATCCGGAAAACTGGAACATTACCGGAAAAGAAGGGTGTGATGGAAAGTTTAAATGGCACCTTGGAAGGATGGGCTAGATTTGAATCCGAAATCAATACTCGAGAAATAGAAACTTAGGAAACACGCATATATCTAGGCTTAAAAACTTTTGAAGCAGAGGCTACCTCAGGAACGTCGTGTCATGTGTTGGTCACATGCTGTTTTTCGGCTTAGTTACAGGTAACTCCCAGGCATCACAAGCCTCCTGCTCCTGCTTTAACTTCATCAAGTAACCATATACTCTCCAGGACTACGTCATTTCCTACCCGATGTTTCCCCCGATGTTTTCCACGATGTTTTTGCATCATAGACGTCACCGGATGATTGTGAAAGGGATAGTCGTAGCAACCCAGACTCGAGGCTGAGAAATCCCCTGTCATTGCGACTTACTGTCTGGAGGTGTAATTTATCTTGGCATAATCTCATGTCCGGTCTTACGAAAACCCTGGTGGCAACTTCAACGATTTCATTTGGAAAGAGTTCTCAGGCGACAAACGTTAGCTTGAATTTTGTTGCGTATTTCTTGAGGTCAGGACGGTCTCTAGTACGGCAATCGAACTGAAGTAGCTATTTCCTTTTCATCTCATCAATTACAAAAATCCAACAAGAACTCAACAAACAACATTATGGCTTACTCACCTTCAGATCAATGCCCTCCTTTCCGAATTGGCTTCGATTCCCCATTCGAATCCCCCCAGCTGCCAATTGTTTGGCGTAATCCATCATCTCCTTCTTCATTTCCTCTTCCGTTATCTCTCCCCTCATCTTCTCCTCCAGCAGCAACGCATCATAAGCAGCTTGACTAGTACTGGCTGCCGTGTGTGGTCGGAATCCAGCGATGGCATCTCCCATCAATAGGAGCTTGTTGTTAAAAAATGAAATTTGCAGAGAAATGACATCGGTGATACATTGCACAAATGGTTGCTCCGTATTGCACACCAAGTCTGAGAAGGCATCGGGTAGTTCTTCGGTCGCAGTTGCCTTGATTCGTTCTTGTAGATGAGGCTTTATCTTCCCAACTGGCATGGAGAAATGGTGAGGTCGTCCGTCGATGTCAGTCATTAGATCTCTATACTCGGGCGAGTCTTCGGGGTAGTTGGAATACCAGACCCAGTTCATTAGCCTTGAGCCTGGATCAACAGTTCCATTCTTGCCTGGAATGAGATAGCTGAAGCTGGTCAACATGCGTTCAAGATCGAGAATGAAGGCATACTAACGCCAAAATCTGGCATCCAGGTGCATGGTAGAACGTGAAATGGTCGACGAATGTGTCCTTCATCAGATCCGATGCTTCACTTTCAGGCACCGTGCCTCTCCAAGCAACATACCCCGCATATTTCCTCGCAATCTTTGGCAACAGCAGCTGCCGAATCGCCGAACTTGGTCCATCAGCAGCAAGTACCAAATCTGCAGTCTCTTTATGTTTCTTTCCCTCAATATCCTCATACTCAACCTCAAGTCCTTCCCCAGCATCCTTCACACCAACGACTTTCCTGCCATACAAGTATTTGGCACCACCTTCCCCTTTCTGCTTCTCTGGTACAACACAGTATTCACTTTCGACGCCATCAAAGCAAGCTCGCAGGGCGTTATACAGCATATCCCAACTTACCATTTCCTGCATCCTGTCATTTTTATCAATCACTTTTCCGGCTCTGTCGAGAGTCTGGCGGAGATAGCTGGGTACGGATACACGACGGTTGATCTTGACGTGCTTAGCGAAGTACTCTTGAGCTTCTGGTCCGAAGACTATTCCTGCCCCTGTATGATGTCTTAGGGAACGGGCAAAGTATCGGAAGGGAGTGGGCTCTTACCGAGATCTTGTAGCATTGCCGTGGGGTTGCGTTCGAATATCCGTACATTGTGTCCCAAATGCTTCAGCATGAGACCACTCATAAGTCCTCCTAGAGACCCTCCCACCTGATGATTATCAGCTTGGATGTCCACAGGCTCGGATGATAGGTAGGCTCACAATGATCACATTCTTGAGCTGTGTCTCCATTGTCTGTGCTGTCGACTTTGATTTTCTCAGATCTCGGTATGAATCAATAGTCATCCGAGTTAATTGGCTTCAAAATGGTATTAATATTCCTTAGATACGAATATCCTTCAGGACATATAGGCCCAGACCAGACTCATCTCACCTCTCCTTACGTCATGAGCTGGCAAGCACGTGATTTACCTCCATTTGTCCGACTCTCCAGCTTCCCAACAGTAATGGGTCCTTGCACCGTTCTCTTTCATCCGGAAATAGTTTTTTGGGTTCAATAACACTCCTTAAAGTCTTTGACGTTGTTTACTCATAACATTCGCTCAGCTATTCTCCACTTCCCAGATCAGGATGGCTGCTTTCTTCTGCCAGAGGCGTAAATTCTGCCAATGTGGCTCTGCAGCGTTTCCTGTTTGATATTTGCTCTTTATACCAACTATAAATCAATTGTATTTGCATTTGTGGTCCCGTGGCAACTATCTTGACAGCAGAAAGAAGGCAAATAGCAGGTCTAGAGCATCTTTCTCCCCGCCACATCTGAATGTCTTGGATCTTCCCAGCCAATGCCAGTAAATCAGGTGTTGCGAAGAAAGAAAACATATGCTGATGATACAATTCGACTCTTGCAATGATCAAAGATCTCCAGAGCCTGGATTCGAATCAAGAATGCTTATATCAAGATTAGGACATGGCTGGGTATCTCTTTTGCTTTGAATTAAGCGAAAGCCGTTCGCAGACATCAGACGGATACCAACGAGAAAAATCTAGCCAACAACATTTAATCTCGTAGTATTACCAACGCAGAGGTATAATTGACACCACCAAGTTCGTTTAAATCACTCTCCGGCCTACTTTACTGATCTCAACGTCTCAATCTATATTTTCACTGTAGTCTGGAACCCCCCATCTTACCCGTCCCACTGTCTATTTTCTAGCCGGTCGTGCGTTTCATAATGTTAACGCACATAATGTTGTAACTTAGAGAATACTTACGCAGCTTTTGGGCTGTTCCCCCATCCTTACTGGTATTCTGTGATGCAGCGCTGCAGGCAAGTGATGTGCGAGTACCAGACCCTAGTCAACAGTCAAGCGACATGCGGCGAGACAAAGCTGAACATGTTCCTAACAAATGACTTGATGTCTATTTGATATCTTGGGACAGAAAAGCAGGAATTCCCAATGAAATTTTTGTTTTTTTTGTGGATCGTTATCCTGTTCCTCTGAACAATCAAGCAACACTGATGCAGAGATGTCCCGTCTTACCCCGCCAAGGCCCTGGATAAATTCAAGAATAGCATGCCATTCCCAGCCCGATGGGTGGTAAGCAATGTTACGGTATCACCAATTAGAATGTACTATCCCTTATAGATCCACTTTAAATTCCCAAGGGACTTGCAATGCCCCTCTACACTTGAAGTTTGATTCCTATCTCTCTCGCTTTCAATCACATGACCTCCTTCCTCTATTCATTTATAAGCCAACCTTCAATCATTCCCATCCATATAACTTTTCGCTACTCTTTAAGATCCTTCTTTGTTTTATTTTGTTTTAAGATTCTATTCATTAACTGAAGCGATCAACATTTGCCTCAATATGGCAGATAGTATTCATCCTACCGATCTCCAACCCCAGACTATCGAAGTCAAAAAAGTGGAATCCATCTCTCATGTACCCACACAAGCTTCCCCATGTTTCCCACAGGAATTCGTATCGTCTTCAACAATTAAGGAAGGCGCTGTAACGAGTATTCCAAACGAGACAGAATATCCAACCGGAATACGATTCGCGATCCTCACTGTCTCTCTCATGCTTATGGTATTCATGGTCGCTCTTGACACAACGATTACGGGTACGTTCCCCAGTTGATATTTTGGTCTCTTCTTGGATGGTTCCACTAGATATTACGTGCTCACCAACAAAACAGCAACTGCCATTCCGGCAATAACAACTCAATTTCACTCCATCACCGACATTGGATGGTATACTGGAGCATACCTTCTGCCAATTATGGCCTTACAGCCTTCTTTTGGCAAAATATATACTTTCTTCTCGATCAAATATGTATTGCTTTGTGCTCTACTCCTTTTTGAGACAGGGTCACTCATATCCGCTCTGTCGCCTAGTTCGTCGGTCTTCATTCTTGGACGCGTAGTCAGCGGAGTTGGTGCAGCAGCAATTTTTGGAGGTGGAAGTCAGTGGAACATCTTTCTAAGTCATTTTGCTCTAATTTTGTTCTCTAGACTTTTCTTTTGTTACATTTGCCGCATCAAACCATTCCTTAATTTTGTCATTCGCCTATCCATGATTTGGTATTTTCACTATTCTAATTCATTACAGTGGTCTTAATCTCGCTCGCGGTTCCAATTCATCGTGTAGCACTCTACATGTCTATCATGTCATGTATGTATGGAGCGGCCGGGCTGACTGGACCACCCATCGGAGGTCTTTTCACCAGCAGTGCACGACTGACCTGGCGTTTCTGTTTCTACATCAACCTCCGTTCGTTCTCACCATCCCATCCAAGCTTCCATCGACACTAACGATCTCAGCTTTCGGCGGTATCTCTGTCCTGCTGATGCTCTTCGCTTTCCGAGAACCTAAAAGAGAGAAGATGAAGCTCACCATCAAAGAAAAGGTCGAGAAGATGGATCTAGCTGGCACAACGCTGTTCATCTCGAGCACGGCTTGTTTATTTCTTGCTCTGCAATGGGGTGGAAACAGCATTCCGTGGTCAGACTCGAAGGCATGGGGTCTCATGCTTGGCTTCGGCCTGCTCCTCATCACTTTCGTTGCTTTGCAGTTCACACTTGGAGAAAAGTACACATCTCTCATCGTGGTGCATCAATGCAGCTAACAATAAACTCAGCGCAACAATCCCACCTCGAGTCTTTTCCGCTCGGAGCATCATTTTAGCTCAGTTGATAGCCATCTTGCTGTCGATCGGCACCAACATACATACTTTCTACCTCGCTTTCTACTTCCAGTCCGCAAAAGGACTTCCGCTTCTGCATCCGGCATCCGTTCTCTCCCCTACCTTCTTTCCGTCACATTCACCGAGTTATTCGTCGGCGTAGGTGTCAGCTGGACTGGCATTTACAACCCTTTCATGATTATCGGCACTGCTATATACATCATAGGCTGCGCTCTATTGTGTACGCTGCAAGTTGATACCGGTGAAGGATATTTGATCGGTTATCAGATACTAGCTGGTGTCGGATTCGGCAGCACTCTGGCACTTTGCGCGACCGTTTTGAGAGTCAACGTCAGTGATGAACATATCCCCGTCGCGGGAGTCCTGGCTTCGTTCGCGCCAATGTTTGGAGGCACACTGGCTGCTAGTCTGGGACAGAATATATTTCGGAGCTCGTTGGTGCACAAGTTACTGCAATCTGTGGCTCCGGAGTTGGCGTTGCAGATTGTTCAGGCAGGTGCGAGAGGTGGTGCTGCTGTTGTGACGGCCGATTTTAAGGGGGTTGTGTTGGAGGCATATAATTATGCTGTTAAGAGGACGTTTCTGGTAAGTGCTGTGGTTTCTGGAATAGCGTTTGTGTGCACGCTCGGATTGAAATGGAAGAAAATTGAGAAGAAGGGCCAAGAGAGCAGTGTTACAGCAAATCCTGTTGGAGAATTAGAAGTCAGGACAAGCTGAGTAGATTTTGGGGATGGAAGACAACGATGCCAAGTAAGAGTTCAGCCTGACTTAGGGGTTAACGAACTTGAAATGACGTTGTGAAAGATTTGGAGGTTGATCATAAGTTATTACAGGTATATTAGTGATTGAGTTTGAAATTTAGTGCATTATATTTTATCTAATTGCGTCTTGAAGA
Organism: Cadophora sp. M221; assembly: GCA_017366145.1. Classification (NCBI taxonomy): domain Eukaryota; kingdom Fungi; phylum Ascomycota; class Leotiomycetes; order Helotiales; family Ploettnerulaceae; genus Cadophora; species Cadophora sp. M221. The sequence goes on from JAFJYG010000618.1 coordinate 14,136, forward strand.
ACCTCAAATAATCAACTAGCGAGAGAATGAGCTCTGTTTACGCTCCCGATTCAGTCTCGCTACCCCTCACATAAGGCGAGCTCAAAGCTTCGCCTTTGGCCCCCGTGCGAGATCTTTGTGGCTGGAAGCAAATGTATCTGTAGCAAGAGCACTCAACGTGCTTATCTCCAAAGCTAAGGCAAAGGCCGCAATCGTCTCAGCCAGAGCCCATTTCTTTCCTTCTCCACGGCAGCCGATGAATTCCAAAGCTTCCTTCTGCGTTCCATACCCAGTCCCACCTCCAACGCTCCCCACCAACAGAGAAGGAAAGAAGAGACTCAGAGTAAGTACCTCTGTCTCTTCGTTGTACTCCCCAGTAAGATGCGAAAATCCAGACTCTAACACTGATGCGACGTCCTGGCCACAAGCGATGAACATTGCAGCAACTATATTTGATGGATTGAGGCATTGTCCCATCTGTCCATTCCGTACACCACCTTCTTCAAACCTCGAGAGAACGTTCTTCAACCTCTTTGTTGAACATCCCAACATTTCCTCGCTGATATCATTGGAGATTGTTCCCCAAGCAAGAACAGACACGCCTCGAGGTTCTTGTACAGATCCCCACGACAGCTTCTTGTCCGAAGAAACGTTCCCATCGAGCTGAAATTCAATCATCCCATCCGGTCGATCATTGGAAATGAGATCCATACATGCCGCATGTGTACCGAGCGTTACCATGTTCTGTCCTGCTGCGTCACCACATGTATACGTGAATTTGACGTGCACGCTGCTCCCAATGATGCGCGGGCTAACAGATACCAAGCTCCCATGTCGACTGGTCCTGTTCGCAATCATCTGGAATTGCCCGAGTAGTGAGGGTACGAGTCGATAGAAAGCTAGAGCTTGATCGATGGTCGAAAATGTGAATACTGGTGCTCGGGCAACACCTTCGTCAAGTGCAGCCGTTGAGATCCCGCCACATGCTGAGAACAGTTTGCAGCCGCGAGAGCAGGCTGCAACGAGAGTGGGCTCAACTGTAGCAAGTGGAGCGTAGAGAGTCTTTCGGTCTTGGTAGGTGCCATTAAGAGTCAGAGGTCCAGCGAGACCGACTGGCACAGAGGTGAAGCCAACACAATTCTCGATTTTGATGTTTGATGTTGAGGAAAGATCTTTTGCGATTTGAGGAAGTAGCTTTATCTGGGAAGCCAGTTTGATGCTTCGGGAGGACTCCTTCAAGGGCAGTTCGATTCGAGGGAGTTGCTTTGTCTGGGAAACCAGCTTGGTGCTCCGGGAGGAATCCTTCATGGGCAGTTGGATTCGGGGTTTGATCTCCATCTCATTAGTTGCCAGGGCGCGTGATGGTTCAATGAAGTTGATGATGAAAGGTTCCTTGGAAAGTTTAGGTGACGACGACATCTTGATATGTGGTTATTGCCTGCTGATCAGAGAGGGAAGTGACGACTGAGATTTTGTGAAAGTTGGTCAAGTCGGCGAGTTGATCGTAGCTGGGTCTTGAAGATCATGAAATTGAAAACTGAAAAGATTCCCTCCTTTGGAGCATGATATATATATATTTACAAAGTCGGCTGTATTAAACGAGGCTGAAGAGACACGCAGCTGAAGATCTGCATCAGTCCTCGTGGGGCTGTCAGGGACGCCACGAATCTTGACAACGGAAAGTGCGACGAATAAAATGCAGACACGAGCAAGTGGTAGTGGGTATCCAGCTCATGCGAGGCTGTATGCAGGTCCACCTGGCTGAGCCCAGCGGATAACAAAATTCCACAAAGGTTGAAAATTAGCGATATCTTGTTCCCAGTGGAGTCAAGGAACGACACTGCAGTCTATATACCTCTGAGGTGTTGAGACGATGATTCGCTGTGTCGGAACGCCAATGCCGGTTTCCCGTCACCCAACTTGAAGTTTGGTAGATGTACACACAAAAAGTCGTTTCGGACTTTGATACTGGCGTACAATAATTCGACCAGATAATACACACTACTCCTGTTAATATTTGCGATCTAGCAACAGTTCTTGAGGCAGAACACGACATCGCCAATTTTCAACCTTTGTGGCGTTTTGGTGGTAGCACAAGTGGGCTGAAACATTACCACAGCTGGCAGAACGGCTTGTTTCTGTCCGGTTACCGCTTGGTCATCTTCAGCCTCCCATAAGACATTGTGGGTAAAACGTTGTGGCTTGTGGGCGGTAAGCCTATGCAATGGCTATTGGTTGAAGCTACGAAAGCCTCGCTTGGCTGACCTTGGGGCTCCTCTATTCCTCCTGCTCTAAACAGAGAAAGGGAACAAAAAGAAGACCACTTGAATAATTACGTGCTGAAAGGTTAGAGAATCAACTCTTGTTGTGGAAAGCAAAGAGATGGATGAAGCGATCAAAGTCTCTGGTTGGCGATTTTGGATCCGCGGCAAAGGCTCTGCCGAGACCAAAATTGAATTAACCAAGGCCCAGTTTCAAGAGCACTTTGGTTCAAGATTTGGTCTCGATGTAGTTGGTAAAAAGTACTTGCTACCGCGAGGTAGAAGTCTATCACTCAAATCGGATCCGATACTGGGAGTGGAGTCCGAGCTATAACTAGCCAGGCGTCCGAGAATCGAGAAAGGAACCCCAACAAAAGCTCAAACAAGTCGCTCCATCAGCTAGATTGACAAAACAAATCAAACAGTGGTGTTAGCCCCGTCGAGATTTCGCAAAGCTTCGCGTAGCGTGAAATGCTTGCGGACATGAAACGGAAAGTGATCAAACATTAAGGTCAGAAAGACTGTAGCTGTTGAGCCTTGATGGCCTCCAAACGATTTCAAATCTCCCTAGTATGAATTTTCATGAGAGGTGACATTCGCTCCTTTTGAGCGAGCTCTTCAAGCCAGAGACTACTCCCACATTGGAAATTGACCTGTAGGTGGACGTAAAGGAAGCTCAACTTCTGTAAGCTGAAATGATAAACCAGCTCGGAAAGCCGTTAAAAATCCGCGTTGTAAAATCAGTTGCATCACCCCCGTTCCCCCCTGCTTCTGTACCATTTCAACAGGAAAAACTCTGCGAGAATCGCAACAGGCGCAGGGCAACTGGTTCAAGCAGTATGAGGACCGCCAGAAAAGTAGACAACGGAGTCCTGCACGCAACTCAAAATTCATGAAATTTGCAAAGTTAATGAATATGTATATTGAGAGGAAGAACGGATTGTAAAGGACAGCAGTTAGTCTTTTCACCGCAAAGATTTTTTTGTTTACATCCCAAGCCTCGTAAGCGAGGCTTAGTTCAAAGGCAACAGAGCATTTGGAGCTTCCTCACAGGATAGCCTTTCGATTAGAAGTGCAAGGAAAGGTTTACGAATTTCAAGAGGTTTGCTAGTATTTGTTACTTGGGTCCAATTGCTCCCCAATGGGATACGACACATGTTACCTCACCCATCGTCATGGTTGAGGAAGTTCGCCACCAATTCAATCAACAGCACTTAGGCGGCTACTTCAGTTCGCTACCAAAAACCAACATATCATTGTCATTAGCAATCCTTTCGTAAGATTCAATTGAGTCAAATAGACACCCAAAGGCTATGCTCCGTATCGGATGAGGAAACCGTCAGAGGCTAGAGGACAGCGGCTCTTCACGCCCGAATGTATCAAATTCACTGCTAATCACTTCAACATAATAACATCTATTCAACCCAGACCATGAACCTAATTTACTACACTGACACGCTCCCGAGTCTTGATGTTGCATGGAGTGTCAAGTCGACTTTTGTACGAGCAAGCAGCAAAACCACTCCAGATCCGCTGCTGTCCAATGCCGAGTCATCATGGCACACACCTCGCATTATCGAACCCTCAGACACTCATATACGCAAAAGGTCCGATTATTCATTACAATATTGTGTAATTCGCTGGATTCTCACATTTAGTACATGTTCGGACCCTCCGAATTCCATTGAGTCTCCTCTATTGAGCAAAGACCGCTCCGCCAGCGGTGATGAGTAGATGCTCAAAGCGCGAAGTAATGATCTCCAGGATTGTCAAATATACGGCATGAGATTAAATCAGATGAAACCCACGGACCTGCCAGAGCCGATTTCGGATTACGAAGACCGGCCCAGGAACTGCGAAGGTGATCTCCGGTTTGGTCTAGTGTTGTCTTGTCACTCACGCTGAGCCGCGGCGAAGGAGATATTCGGGCTTGGGAGTTTGGAGTTTGGAGTTCTGGAGTTCTGGAGTACGAATAGAGTAGATAAGAAAATGATCCATGTGGACGACTCTTGGTGTGTGTGTGGTGGTGATAGGGCTAAATGTTGACGGAGGAGGAGGAAAGGATATCCCGACCTTTGCCGGACCCAGAAATATGGATCGTGGGTTTGGGCTTGGGATCAGGGGATCGGTATCGTATCCCAGCGTTACTGGAATATCCCCACTTAAGTCCAGATTCTGAAGTTGACTGCAGGCTGGCAAGTCATGCCCAGAAGCTTGATTGTAGAGCACAGATTGTCGCAACGACTCGGTTTACGATATGCGAAAGCCGGTATTTTCCAAATCGCCAGCTTTAAATGGAAATGACGAAAGGGAAATCGAAAGAGAGTTCAGCATATCGCGGTAGCTGGTAAATAATAAAGATCTGAAAGTTTGCAAACGGAGATCTTGGACCCAAGAAAAAGTTAATTATGACGCCGAAACTCAATGTCTAGTCAGTAATCAGTGAACTGGTGTTTCCATTCTTCGTTACACCAGATCCAAAACCAGAAAAGCAGTCGATCTTTGAGAGTTTGACAGCGGCCCGCGACGTAAACTCTCTTCAGACGCCGAAATGTCGGGGTTAAACTCACCACTTGAATATGCACTGCGCGAGTCCGATTATTCTTCGTCCTACAACTCGAGGGTTCCAAGGAAGATTCTTCAAACACCACACCGACTGAACTGACTTTTAGAAGGACAGTTTTGTCATGCTGTAAAGGACTTCGGGTTGTAAGACGGGACCGGAGCATACCAACATCGGGGGACAAAAGTATGATACAGTACGCAGGAGAAAGTCAAAATTTCAGAGGAAAAGTCGCCGCATAGCTTTTCCTGTTAAGGGCTATGAGGTGCATAACCGACATTCCGAAAACCTACTGCAAGATTTCCTATGAATAGGCACAGCGCATTCTGCTTCTCGAAGTATATTTGATAGATCGCTGGAGATACCTCCTTAGACTTTGCTCTTCGTCTGGGGTTTTTTTGAACGGTATTGGCGGTAGAGTATTTTCTCGGTTCTCGTACGTTTGTAACTTTGTATGCGAGTAATTGCCAGGAGGCAACATCGCTTGAGTAAAAAAGGTACGGCTATGAGAGTCATGATTTGGGTATGCTAATTAGAGCTTTGACTGCCTTTGGACCCGACTCGGGTTGCGAACTGACGGACAACGACACGTGGCCCAGGTGGACGACTCGCCCAGAGCAGGAGCACAAACCACATCGCATCACTTTCGACTTTGCGCGCCTCACTCGAGAACTGGTAGCAAAACGCACTTTGTCATGCCTCGGAAAAGTAATGGACAAACTAGAAAGTACTCAGCATGTTTCATTCTAGCGGAAGTAGTTGAAATGTATGAAATATGAAGTACAAATTAAAAACGCGTGGGATAGATACGTGGTGACGACTTCACCGCTCTCAGTCGTCATCAGACCGCTCTGGATGGTTCCATCTGTCAAGTCCACCCTCACTTTCTGCCCAAGGCACGAAGGGACCAGAAAGAAGCCCAAGCTCCCTCCCACAAGGCAAAAGTAAAATCCAAAGTAAAAAGCAAAAAAGGCAAAAAGTATATCAGGATCCCCGCATCACAAGCCGACCGACTGTATCTCTCACAACCCTTCAGATCACCTCATCTCCCGCCGTCAAAACACTCATCAGTCCATGACAGCCAAGAAGGAAATCACTTACAGCACTTGACAACAACCCCCCCCCCCCAGTTTTTCCCGGCGATAGTAGATACCGGTACCGAAATCAACAATGGCCACAACAAACAACGTTTCTTATCTGTTTCTTATCCTTCCTTGCCCTGAAGCGTTATCCATATCCATATCCACATCCATATCCCGACCCGACCGAGATGAGGACAAGGAAAGGAAAAGAAAAATCCCAGAACCCAGCTTGAAGGTCCATACAGAACTAACCCCACATCAGCCATCCGGAAGGGCGATCCCTCTTCCCAAACTCATCACAAGGAACAACCCGATTCCAAAACCTAGAGAAGTGAATCAGAACCCCATAAAACAGACTTTTGGGTCATGAAAGAATACTCTGATGCATGTCGACTGTTGAACCTTTCTCCAGTTTAAAAAGTCAAAGATTCAAGAGTTGAGGATTGCACGGACTTTCTCGCAAGGAACTGGGGAGAAGGGAAATGCATGAACGCCCTCCCCACTTGAACCCTTGTCGAGAGCGATGTTCAAGTCCGCTTTTTTGAGTTTGGAGTTTCCCAGGGCTTGGTCAGCTCTCTCTTCTGTTGCAGGCCGCCCCACCCGCCTTACGGTGTAAATTTACCTGTAAGGGGGTTTTTGGGTTGATCATCGGCATCTGGGATCTTGGATAGGATGTCAAAGGGTGGTGGGGCCGATAGTTATGCCGTTCTTGACCTTTGGGAACTTACGGCGCGGGCTTTGTAAAACTATTTATTTTTGCGTGGGCCAGTCAGTCTGCGTTTTTGCGTTAGTGGGGCAGTTTTTCAATATACGGCAAAAGAGTGATTTACTAGTGAAAATGTGGGTGGGATAAGATGTTTAGTTGCCAGTCTGAGCCATGAAGAAGAGGCGTCTTGAACGTCTATCGTCTGATGTCTTGAACTCTGTTGCCGAGTTGCGGCTGGCTTGCGGCCGTCTCTCGAGCTGGTATTGAAGGAACACTTTTGGGAGGGGAGAAAGGTAGACGCTTTGAGCCGTTGATGGATGATGGGTCCGCTCTGGTCTGATCATCCAATCGATCCATTATGATGTTTTGGTCTGGAGTCTCGATAGAACTGCTTTGCCGCAGCCATATTCAATAACCCGTTTGTCTAAAGGATGAACAAAGCCAACAACAACAAGTCGAAGGATTCGATTCCAACACCAACAAAGCCACTGAGAATCCAGAATCGAGAAGAAGACGATCAATTGATTGATTAATCACAACTGAGACAGAGCTAGGAGCTCGACTCCGAGTCTCCGTCAGCAACCAAGCAAGCCGCGATTGATGCCTCAGTCCTGGGCGGCGGCGGTGGTGGTATATTTTCAAGACATGGGCTTTCTGGGAATGGGAATGGGCTGCGCTAAGAGCTGTTGAGCAGCGGCACGGGAACGGTACCGGGACCGTGCGGTTGGGGCGGCTGTGGTACCGGGCGACCCGGGGGAGGGAAGGGGTCTGAGCCCTATTTACGGCATGCCTGACGGGTGCGGACAAAGTGAACTTTATCTGTGCAGTGGGGGTGGTGGTTTAGGCTGAGATAATTGAAGGATTTGATTGATTGATTGATAGATAGAGGGACCATTGCGGGGAAAAGCAAATATTGGATTTTGGGAGGATGATGTGATGTGATGGATGCGATCCGAGCGTATCGATTGTTATTGCGCAAAACGGGAGAGAGAAAGCCAGCAAGGAAGGAAGAAAGTTTAAGGTCTGATCTTCGATGTGGTTTATTTTTGAGACCCGAGACTTTGACTTTAGTTTGCAGGTTTGATGTTGGGACGGATCGAGAGATAGGCAAGATTATCTTGCGGACTATGAACATAACGAGATATGCTCTCGTGATGATGAGGATGATGTGATGGATGGTGGCATGCTATGCATAAAGGTCAAAGCTTATGAACAAGGGCAAGGACGGGCTTGCGAGCGAGTACCGGCAGCTGAAGGCGCCGGTTACACATCTTCTCCTACCGACTTCACTTCCTAGAACGGAAGACAAGGTACACGTGGGATATGTGATATCATGGGAAGGAAGGAAGAAACACGCAAGGGACGAGCAAGTCATTAAGTGATTGGCCACATGTTTGTGTGACGACCCTTAATCAAACAAAAAACGCATTGTCTCCAGGAACAATCGGAAACAAACGTGATATTGAATTCGTGATATCACATGGATTTGATCCTTCAACCCCCCGGCGTATTTATGTTTATCTCTATGGAGAAAACGTGGGGTGACGCAACATCGTGCTTATTTCCTCACGGGAAACAGGCCTTTTAGAGGTGTGAAAGCGGAGGAAGATGTGCATGAAAAGACCGAGAAACACACCGAATAGTTTGATCACAGTTTAGAGGATTGATTGACACTTGTGAAGAGGAGAGGAGAGGGTGACTGGAGAAGGAAAGAAAAAGAAATCAGAGGGTAGAACCCCCCCGGACGTTGACCACACCTCCCAGGCGTATTTTGTACGACCTCCATGCTAGTAAGAACGTGCTAAGGCTGCGGATGGCTGCCTCCTCGCAGGCCTGCTGAATTTGAGGAGGCCCGGGAAAACGTGGAATGGGCGTCGTGGGTGGGATAGAACGGCATGATGGTGGAGATGTGCAAAGTTCCGTGCCTCTATTGATTGATTGGGAAGTCTGGTTTTCGTTCAGCTGCTGTTGATGGCTTGGCACCTTTGTTGTTTGGTCCTGGTTTAGCGAGGCGAGAGGTCACGAAAAGTACTGTTGGATATCAATGGATGTGATGTGATGTACTATGCAGGTAAATTTACCTTCAAGAAGGCCTCGTATATGCATTTACCAGCAAAGCTAAGAAACTAGAAATAGACAAGATGGGCTTGATGGTGGAGTGCCCAAACCAGTGCCCTAGCCAGTAATTGTGTATGAAGCCATTCCCATCCGGAGGAAAAGAGCGCTGTCGCTTCCCGTCTTGCAGCACTGGCTGCATCTGCATACTTTTATTCCCGAGTCCCCGAAGACGGCCCCCGATAATGCAATGCGATGCATAGATAGGTAACGATGTCGTGCTGGCTTGCACTACGCGACTCAAGATAGACAAGATAGGACAGGAAAGGATGGGACAGAGACGGGAAGACCACGACTTCGGGTGCGGATTTGGCAGGTGACTAGAACACAATAAATAGACTTGGTAGAGCACCTCGCTAAGTTGTGTTGTGTGTTGTGCTTTGACAGTAAGGCTCGGAAACACTACAACAGAGCCGGGATGGAATTATTGAATGACGGAAGGACGAGAAGGGAGGTCTAGATTTCTTGACAGATGGGGAACCTCCATGCCATCTGTATTCGATCGGAGGGGAAACGGATGATATGGCTTCCATATCGAGGACCCCGCGTTCATCAAACTCCCTGCCAAGCAAGGCACGAAAATCAACGTGGGAAGGGAGATAAAAGAAAAGGGATGTGCGATTCGACACTTGTCACTTGTATGTAGCAGATGACGTTTTGCACCGTCCCACCTGGTGTGGTGTGGAGGAGGGGTACATTTGAGGTACATGAGGGGTAACTATTCGTTTGGCGCACAGACAGAAAAGGGGGGTTGGAGTCGCGCGTGTTGTTTGGCCTGATGTTATCTTGAAACTGAGGATGGTGGAACGTGAAGGAGACAGATAGACTGCGGAATGTTCTTGAGACAGTCTGGAAGAGGATAGCCATGCTATGCGAAGATGGATGTGTGGGTGCATGGATGTTGATTTTGGATGTGTGATGTCGAGGAAGGAGGTTTCCCGCCACCATGATGTTGAGCTAAGGGGTCTTGGATATCGTGATTTTGGATGGACAGAAATGCAACAGAGAGCAGGAGCAAGAATAGAAAATATCAGGCCCCATTGCATGAACGTGGCGTTGACATATTTCTATTTCCATCTTCCCAACACAACCAGCCGACAGAGCAACATCAATAATAATAATAATAAAAAGACGAAGAATGGAAAAGTAACGCGTACTGACGAATGAAAGACGTGATAATTCTATCCAATCATTTAATGCAAATCAATGACTGTACGGAGACGCCAATTGCGAATTGAGCTGAACTGAGCTGAGCTAGGATAGACATGCGGAAAAAAGTAAACTCAACTTTCATGCATAAGCTTAAACTGACCAACGAGCTTGGCTTGGACAATTCCATTTTGCTTATGTTTTGTTTTTTTCTAACTGGGGAGATACCGGTATTGTCATGATCTCTGGGGCTTCGGAAAGTGCCATGAGGGGCTTGTTCTAGAGCTGAAAAACATAAGTCGGGACAAAAAGTGAAGCTATTCACAGCCCGCATCAGCCGTTGACGGTTGTGGAAACACATGAGCGAGACACATGTTAAGCAGTAGGGGAAAAATCGCCGAATGGAACACCGAGGGCTGGACTGGACGTGTAGTGTAGGCTACGGACGGGTGTATTTATCACGAAGACTCCAAAGCACTTGAGGGGGAGATGAAAGGAGACCAATGAGGATGCAACGGAGATTTCTCCTTAGATTTGGAGCCTGGAATGGACGTGGACTCTTAAAGTGAAGTGAAGTGAAGCTATTCCCGTCTCCAACTAGTATTAATTGCGTCTTGGAGACTTGAGACACGCGGCAGGTTAGTTCAACTAGAGGGATTGAGTGGGGGGGACGTGGATTTAGTCGCGCGATAATTCGCGGTACAGTAGGAGATTGAGATAACGGACGGGAGACAAGAGAAAACAAGAGGAGAGAAAGGGGACGAGGCTTGACCTTGCATTACCTAGTTCAGAAGCCTCCAAGACCGGATTGAGGTCCTGTATCCGAATCTAGCAGTGCAACATGCAGCCGAGTTTCTCTTTCCATCGTGCCTCGGGAATTGATACCTGCTTAACTTGCTTCTCATTTCCTCTTCCGGGGAGAGAGAAATTTTTCTTAAGACAGAAAACTCAAAAATTGGGTATGAATTGCCGATCTCGAGATTCGCATGCTGGCATTTCCTTCTTTCATCTTAGCTTCTGCTGTTGTCCGCCTCGCCTCGCCTCGCTTGGAGAAACCTGGAGTTTTTTTTTAGGGTGTTGACGGCGTCGTGGGGGATCCGCACCGTCTGGAGTATTAATTTTTTAGACTTGAGTAAAAATCCCCTAGCAAGGGCGTGCGTGTCTGGACCTCGATGATGAATCTTTGGGGCTGCTATTTTTCAAATGCACCTTTCGGGGCTCCTGAGGTTGTGGCTTTTGAGATTCTCCTTCTCGTTTTTTGGTAGCCCGTGAAGTTTTGTTTGGTACGGCAGCGCAGCGGCACGAAGAGGATGGATCCGCGGCGTGGGTACCAGATTTTGATATTTGTGTTTTGCGTTTTCGTTTTGAGGCCAGGCCTCTTGGTTTCCTTTCGTTTCTGTAAGCCACGTACATTACATCACATTATTCCCGAGGGTTTTCTTCCTCTCATGGTTTGAGTTGGTGGTTGTAAGTTGGGTTTTTGAGAATCCGTTGAGATGGGATGGATGATAGAGCAACAGTAGGGCAACAAAAACAGCTGACTGGATCCTGTCCCAGCCGGCCGCATCGTCTGAGTGAAGGAATGAATGCATGAACGGATGGCATGAAATGATAAAAGAGAAGAATCTCGATCAGATCAGATCCTTCCCTTCTTCATTCCTTGGTATTATATCTACCAACATCATGTTGGTGTTTTTGTTGGTGTTTCGTCCAGTCATGCCGTTCTTCCTCCCTCTCAATTTGCCCACTTAGGCATTTTCCCTTCTTAGCAATTTTCGCTTCTCTCGTGGTTTTTCATTCGCTGTGGCATTTCAGATACTCCCTTCCATAGGCCGGCCGCAGGCAGGGGAAGGGAGAATCAAGAGGCGCATTACAGGGCAGAGAAGGGAGGATATCCGCCTGCATCTGCATTCTGCACATGCAAGCTGCAGTCTTTTCGAACCTTCGAACACTGGGCCCCTTTCCTGAGTGCGGCCAATGACACGAGCCGCGGATGTACACACAAGCCCGCCATGGGTGACTTAGCTGCGGGCCAGGAACTCGACCTGCATGGTGCATAGGCGTGATGATGCATGTCGCTTCCGGATTTTGGGATGAGTTTTCTTGGTTTCGGTGATGGATGGGGAGGGGAAGGAAGACGAGGCGAGGTGATGAGAGTTGGGAGCGGATCTGGGAATAAAATGCTTGAAGGACGGACGTAAGAGATTGAGTTGTGAAGACGAGATCTTATCTCTCTCTCTTTCTCCTGAAACTTAACTTTGACTTTACGGCTATGGTGATCTTTATTTCATTATTATCTTTGCTTGTTTTTCATCTCATCCTGGATCTAGCCCAGCCTTGATTTAAGGGTCCCATCTATCGCTCATCTATCACTCACCTATCACTTGTCAACCCCATCATTCATAAAATAGCATAAGTCCCTACATAAAACCACTGAGCCAACCTCCAACTAAACGTAACCCACCACATCTCCAGTCATCTCTCAAAAAGAACTCGCACTCAAATCCATCATCGAACTTGCACAAAGCCGTTTCTGCGCCGCTGGGAACCGTTAAATTCAATTCATCCGTAGTTGAAGATCCCCAATCCGCGGCGCGGCACGGCCTTCTTGGACCTGGCCGGCGTTGGCTCTTTTTTAGAGTCGGATTAAGCCTACCTACTGTCGGGCCTAGGTCTGGATTAAGAGCCTAAGATAAGGTAGAGGGATTGGGCTTTTGGCTTTCGCTTCCGGTGGGGGGATTAGGTAGGTGAGCCATGGGGGAACTTTTATGGGGATTGGGTTTAGTGGTGCGGTTATTTGGAAGAAGGAAGTAGGATGAGTAAACGCGCTTTCAAAAGCGCTTGTGTTAAGTCGAGTTGAGGTTTCCACTTTCGATGGATGCTCTCTCGCTTTTTCTAACTCAAAGGTTTGGTGGTTCTTTGAAGGAAAGAAAGGAAAGAAGGTAGTGGCTGGTAGAGAGACACCCCAGAATACTGTAAAGAGAGAGTGTGAGACATTCTGGAAGCTGTGGGCAGTGTGTGTGGGGATGGGATGGGAAATGAGGAATATTGATAAGGAATATTCTCCGAATTGCCCGTTTTCTTATCGATGAGTGAGGGTCTTTCTCATCTCATCTCGGGAGGGTGAGCCGATGGAGAAGGTACGTACGCCGTACCATATGTAATTTGTATTTGTTCGGTGTCGCCGGTGAGGTTTGGTGGGTTTCTTGGTTGAGGAATGGGAATTGGACATGGAAGGGGTTATGGTATGGCAGGACAGGGAAGGGAAGAAAAAGAGGGGATGAACAGATAAAAGGTGTTGCGATTTCAACATCGAACCTAGCCCAAGATCGTGAATGTGAAATTAATGCAGGGGGTATGGCATGGCAGCGCATGCAGGTGGCGAAGAGAGATGCGTGCGGCATGCAGAGGAATAAGGGTGGACATCGTGCATGTGTACCTACTGTAGAAGTCCACGTAAATGAAGGAAGAGAAGGTTATGGTGATGATGCATCACGGGAGGAGGGTTGATGAGTTTGGTAAGCAAGGAGAGCTTGCTGCACGATGCGGTATCAGAAGCAGGTAAACGAGCGAGCGAATAAGTACCCCAGATACATATACATGTACATGTACACCCCTCACTTCCTCCTGAAGCTGCAAAAGAATACGGAGAACAGCCCCTCAAAATATCTAACACTTCTCCAACCGGAGAAAAAGGAAAGAAGATGGTCGCGATACCAGCGGTTGTTGCATGTGAAACCCTTTTTTCTTTCCTTCTCTCTTTATACGAAAGGTAAATTACGAAGCTTGACCCCACCGAAATCTAAGCCGGGCTTTATGAGTGCCTGGAGATCACATAAATCGCACAAAGTAATAACAACTGAGTGAGTAAATGAGGTAATTGAAACCGTTGATCAAAGATCGTCACTCCCCTCCTCTCTCCCCTCCTGAGCCCAAAACCCCCTAAGCCCAAAAACATGCCCGAAGCCAAACCCAAAGACCAAAACTTAAATCTAAATGCCGAAGGAATGGACTCATCTAGATCCATTATCTTGGGGAGTTGTTATGCTGATCTTCGTTATTTACTTTTCTTGTTGTTCTTTTATTGTTCGTTGTTTATTTTTGTGTTTGTTTTCTTGATACTCAAACATACGAATACAGTCAAATTCAGGCATGCGGCCTCTTTCCCGGCCCCGAGTCTAGAGTCCGGAGTCTGGAGTCTGGAAAGGGGAAGTTACGCATCGGGCCATTTCCATTTTCCATTCCGTTAATAATAATAGCCTGGTCTGGCGTGGTTGTACAAAGCCGCTGTCAGTCCTCCCTTCGGAATTTACGTCTGATGTCCGTAGGCTTGTACGTACAGTATGCGTGTGTTAAAGCTGCAGATTTTCGAGGCGCATGTATGCATACATGTAGGGTCGTGGAAGCGAGACCTCCATCTGGACATCTAGATGGATGGGTGGATGGGTCCGTTGTGTGGTTTGGGTTGGGAGTGCATGTATGGTGTGTACGTGAGTACGTGGAGGTTTGTACTTCGCCGTACGGAGGAACGAGTGTCCTGTTATTTGTCCTGTTGTTTATTATAGTTCATGTAATGTATGCTTTTTGTGTGGCTTTTGTAATGTAATGCAGTGCAGTGTAGGGGGGAATACGAATAAATGTATAGATGGATTACTGGAGGGAGAGAGAACTTTATTGTGATATCCCCTCGCCTCTCAGCTCCGTCCTTGCTTACGCAAATCTCACGATAGGAGATGGATAGATAATCGATTAGATAGATACTGTAAGAGAGGGGAACAGAACACAATAGATACTGTACTGCACAGCATCGATACGATAATAGATTTCTATCCGAGAGTACAGCAAAGCGAAGAAACGATACGATAAAGGTGAAGTTTGGTAACGAAGCCGTGCGTGCTTAACTGCGTGGCAGCCAGCCTCTTTCTTGTCTGTGCCATCCTTTCCATCCTTCCTATCCATACTGTGTAACATTTATCTAAGTAAGTTAAATTTACGCCGCGATGATGCGTGGAGTGGGTGAAGGATGGTTCGTATGGCGAGGGCTGCCCGTGCCGTGCCGCGTGTGATGGATGGCAGGGAAGAGATTGATTCTAGGGTTTGTTTCTTTTATTCTTTCCTCTAGAAGGATTAATAAGAATTGAAAGTAAAATGGCTCCTTCTTGTTTTTCCTCGAATTGGAAGAACTGAATAATCAATCACCTTACCTATTGGAAACTCAATTTTCGAGCATCTCACTCCAGTCCAGAGTAAGCTTGGTTATTGTGATGTGATAGTGAAAATCGTATCGTTAGTGAGTGAAGCTTGAACTCCAACTTAGCTCTAGCTCCAGCTTGAACATACTTCGTAAAGCTTCTCATAGTCTAGAACACAAAACCCACCAACAAAAAAAGCCATCAAGTCCGCCCCGGAATATTTTTTTCACTGGTCTGTCTTCCTACCCGAGAACTATCTAAAAAGAAAAAGAAGACTTGTAGAGGTGACTGAGGCAACAAAGACAGGGTCGCATTTCCATTCTCAACGTCCTGAACGCAGTGCGAAAGGAAGGAACGAACGAACGAACGTGCGAGCGAAACCCGAACATGACATGGCTTACAGGGTTATGTGGTAGCGAGTTCAGGGGTTGGTTCAGGGGGGAGGTAGGGGGAGCTTGAGGTGTGTGAGGGATGGATAATGGAACCCCACGCGGAGGGAGGGTATTTTGGATTGCCCAGATTTTGGTTTGGGGGAGAATTGGTGGGTGGTGTTGCGGCTGGAACTTGGGGTTGGGGTGGGTTAATGTTGATGGTAACTGGTGGGGTGGAAACTTGAAAGGGGAGGGGGTTGTGTGGTTTGATTTGTGCGGTTTGATTTGTTGTGATGATGAGATCAGAGAGAAGGGGGATAAGGGAAGGAGGGGTTCTGAATGACGATGCTGACGATGCAGAATTAGATGAGCGGGGAGATTTAGATGCGATAAGATCAGGTCATATGAGATCCGAATAAACAAAACCACAAAGGCTTCATGAACGACGATTGGAAGCACCGCGAGAAATTTCTTAGATGAATAAAAGAAAAAGGGGAAGCGAGACGCCGCCTTCCTCCCTTTAATCCTATTCGTCCATCTTCATGTAATTTCCCCGAAAGCGGATATTCTAGATCAGCCTATCCATCTCGTTGGTCGCCTGCCCGCCCTCATTGTCAACAAACTTCACAGTACGGTACGGTATTATTACGGTGTGATTGTGATTGTGATTACAAAAACCTTACTTCAACGCGCTCTTGTAATTTACTCCGTAAACGCGAGGTTCTGTTTGGCTTCCTGAATGGATAGATGGATGGAGAGGAGATTTGATTTGCTGAAGGGGAGGGGCTGTGATGGTAAGGAGAGACATATGACGCGAGTGGGAAGTGAAGAAGAGACGGAACGGGACGGGGAGGAGAGGAGCTGAGTGGGATTGCTCCTATCCGCAGAGGCTGAGAGTGAGAGAGTGGGTAGGAGGGGGAGCGCGCGCGAAGATATACTTTTGGCTTGCTCCTTTGGCTGAGCGTGAGGATGAAGGCGGCTGGATAGGAGAAAGGAGAAATGAGGGACTGGATGAATTGTGATTGTGATTTTGGGGTTTTTGAGTTCGTGGCTGCAGGACCTTGAGGATTGGTCAGGAATCAGTCATCAGGTACTCCGTATTGTGAGGGCTGGCTTGAAAGAGATGTTTGTGATGATCGTGAGATTTATCTCATGTTTTCTTTCTGTTTTGTTTTGTATGGTTTGTGTTTGGTGCTTGGACTCGTAGATGAGCTCCTGAGATGGATAGCTTACTCATGTTTAGGGGAGAATAGGAACGGTAATAGGATTTAAGTAGGTAGGATACGATTACGATGGTATTTAGTAACCTTAACTTCAACCTTCTAATCTCCAAGCGACGTCGATCACAGCACAGTGCAGGTTTTCTTGTCTTGCCTTCAAGCTTCCTCACTCTGGAGTGAGTAAGTGTTTTGAAGCCCCCGGCTTGTCTTCCCCACGCGAGGTCTTGCACTTACTTGTCCTCCTTTTCTTTTTCCCTTCCTTAAATTTATGGAGTACCTAGGAGAAACTAGAGGTGACGGCATCAATGACGACCACCCATCCAAGCCTCAAAAAGCCGATTCGAACAATAGCGACGATCTCGACCCATTTCCAGATCTCTGTCTCTGTTTCTGTTCCTTTCCGCACTTTTCGATTATGATTCTGCAGCGGGAAGAGAGACTGATTTAACTGTTTTGGTGATAGATAGATGGGTTAACGACATTTAGTGTCGCTGTTTTTGTCTCTGACTGAACTGGTAGAACTCGCACTACCGACGTTAGTCTGGGAGGGCGTCACTGAGCTAGAGCGTTAGGCTTGATGTCTGCCGTGTTGTGGTGTGGTGCTGCTGGACGCACTGACGGCCGGGGAATAAGTTGTGGGTTATCCTAATGGTTGGGATTCTTGGGGTTTTTCTTGGGGACGGACTTTTAAAGTTCTTCATGCCGTGATGGGGGTTTTTGTTTTTTTCATTAGATGAGAGGCGGATGGATGGCGAATTCGAATTGGAGAGTGTTGATCTTGATCTGGATCCGGATCTTTGTTTTTTGTTGGCTGAGGGGGTTTATTTTAGGTGTTGGTGGGAGGAGTGGTGACTAGGTAGTGTTGTGGTGGGAGACTGGTGGTGGTGGAAAGGATAAGGAGGTGTGAGATGGACGCGGTGTATTGTAGATTAGGGAGAGGGTAGTAAGGATTCGCGTGGGGAGATGCTTATGCTCATGCAACTCCGTTACCCCTGCATCATGTATTGTGCTGCACTGCACTGCACTCTGGAGCTTCAGAAGCATCACTCATCATGGCCGAATACCACGTTGGCCAGGTATGCACACCGTTGATGTTCGTTTGAATTGGCTCAATTGGGACATTCATTGAAGGATGTATTGCAACCACACCAAACACAACACACGTTAATTGGATAATTCCGTGAGACTTCTTACCGTTTTGCCCCGTGGAAATACTCCGAGAGTTGCCTCCTGCTAGTAAGAAAGAGTAGGTAGGGTAGCTATGTGTAACCTAGCTAGACTGCCATGGGATGGATAATGGGCGTTTCTGGTGCATTTGAGGTGGAAGCTACTGTAGGTAGGAAGGGGAAAAACATATCACCGTGAAGTAGGGTAGGTACACAAGTCACTCACTCTGCAGTATGTTTCCTTCTCCTGGTTTGTTTGAGTTTTGCATTATATTGTAACACGATAGGTGGGTTCTTTGCTTTTATCATTTGTAACATTTGTAACTCACTTACCTACTCACTCACTCACTTGTTTGCTTGCTTGCTGATTACAATTGATAAGCAAGTCAGTCCGTCAGTCGGATACAAATGATCAGTCAGGCAGGGCTCGTGTTTGTTCCGTTCCGAGACACCGTGACGGATTCCCGGGCTGCTCTGCTCTGCTCCTCTCCTCTCCTCTCCTCTCCTCTCCTCTCCAGGGCCGCCTCCAGGATTAATGGGAGTGGGCGTGTGCTTCCTCACCTGTTTCGTCGGCTCAACAGGCTAAAGTGAGTAGTGAACTGTTTTCTTTTGCTGCACTGCACTGCACTCCACCACTGCACTCCACCACTGCACCTGTAGCTTGAAGCCCAAGTCTCAAGCCCGCATGCACTGACTTGACTGCACTCCTCGGCACATCCGCCCCCTGTTACTCTTCTGCCCTCCCTGGCTCCTCTCCTCTCCTCTCCAGTCCTCCCCTTTACCCTTGTCTTCCGTGCCCTGTCTGCCCACTCCCCTCCCCTTT
>JAFJYG010000619.1:0-32723 GCA_017366145.1 Cadophora sp. M221
GTGCTGGGAGAAGAGCAACAAGGGGCATGCATGGCACAAGCAGAAGTCCAGCGGGAAGGCAGCTCGTTCGACTGGTGGCGTGGCAGTGGCGGTGGAGGGGAGTTGAATCGTGGGGGAAAGGCTGGAATGGAGCTTGGCCATGGCCAGAGCCAGAGCCAGAGCCAGACAGCTCTCAACGATGTCCATGTCGGACGGCCAAAAGCAAGTGGGTTGGATGAACGGTGAGTGGGCGACTCGTGTTGTTCCGAATGGACGCCGAGGACGGTAAGAAATCTCCCTCGGGATACTAAGTCGGTCAGTCACTCAGTCTAGGTACAACGGCGAGACTACACTCAACCTAGACCGGAACTAAAGGTTTAGTTAGTTAGTCCTTGACAGTCCCCCACTCCGATTTCCACCTCCACCTTCTTTCAGGACCTTCGGGCCATGTGAGATAGACAGGTAAATGCACACAAGGGACACATGTTGACCTGCCAGTAGTCCACTACTTAACTTGACCCAGTCAGTCCCACTCTAGAAACCTTATCATGGTCCAGTCCTGGATCTAGCCGCTGCCATTTCCTTGCGCTGGCCCACTTACTGCCGATTCTCGCCCTTCCTGTATCCGTCTTGTTCTCTCCTTATATTAAGGTGCTCTCTTGATTCAGCGTCCCACGTATTTCCCCCGACTGTGTCAAGAGACGAAAGAAAGAAACCAAACCTCCGTTCTTTCCCTTGGAAACTCCTCCTCCATTCATCCTTATACCCATGATCACCTTCCTCTGCGAGGGCTATCTACTCTACTTACTCCTTCTCTTTGATTGACTACTTTCATACAAGTGACACCTGAGAACTACTGGTTCTTGGTCAACTTTCATCTCTTGCTTCACTAGCCCCCATTATCATTCACCATGGCTCCTTCTGCTGTCGCCGAACTTGGCCATCATGAGAATTCAAGTACCATCTCCTTGAAGGGCAGTCGACTTCCCAAGGAACACTTCACCATGTCGAACGGCTCCTCCCCAGACGCTCGGAAGAAGGCCGAATTTCTCCTCGACAGAAATCTTCACAATTCATTCCCCGTTGTCAAGGGCGGCAAAGGCAACTACCTTTACCTTACAGATGGCCGAACTATCTTCGATGCCACGTCGGGAGCCGCAGTATCCTGCTTAGGACATGGTAACCAGAGAGTCATTGATGCCATTACAGCTCAGCTGACTACTGGCGTCCCTTACCTCGCCTCGACCTTCTGGGGCTCTGATATTGTAGAGAAGCTCTGCAAGGAGTTGATCGATGGCACCGAAGGAAAGATGGCACGAGTCTACTTGACTGGCTCAGGTAAGTCTTGATGTCGCTTTGTGTCTCCTTCATATTGTGCTAATGCAATACCAGGCTCTGAGGCAATGGAAGCAACTATCAAACTTTCTCGCCAATACTTCTACGAGAATGACAAGAAAACCTCTCGTGTGAACTTCATTGCCCGCGAGCACTCTTACCATGGCAATACCATTGGTGCCTTGGGCATATCTGGCCATTTGGCCCGGAGAGCACCATATACACCCTTCCTGATGGGCAATGTGCATCATGTATCTCCATGCAATGCGTACCGTCAGCGCCAAGATGAGGAATCTGACGCCGATTTTGTGGCTAGAAAGGCGGCAGAGCTGGAGGCGAAGTTCCACGAACTGGGTCCGGAGACAGTTGTTGGTTTCATCGCAGAGCCAGTCGTGGGGGCCGCCTTAGGCTGCGTTCCATCTGTCCCGGGCTACTTAAAGGCCATGAGAGATGTCTGCCACAAGTATGGAGCACTCTTCATTCTGGATGAGGTCATGAGTGGTATGGGCCGCTGCGGTACTCTACATGCTTGGCAGGATGAGGATGTCGTTCCTGACCTTCAAACCATTGGGAAAGGCCTTGGTGCTGGCTACCAGCCCATTGCAGCAGTTTTGATATCCCAGAAGGTCGTCGATGCATTGTTGGATGGCAGTGGCCAGTTCATCCATGGACAAACATATCAAGGTATGCCCATTCAAGCCGCCGCAGCCTTGGAGGTCCAAAGAATAAAGCGTGAGGAGAACTTGATGGAGAATGTTCGCACTCAAGGCGCCTATCTCGAGAAACGTCTCAAGTCTCTCCTGGGGAATCATCCAAACGTTGGCGACATCCGTGGACGAGGTCTCTTCTGGGGCATCGAATTCGTCAAGGACAAGGAGACCAAGGAACCATTTGACTTGAAGATGGGCATTGCGCAGAAGGTTCATGATACCGCAATCTCAGCGCTATTCAACATGACGATGTACCCTGGCACGGGAACTTTCGATGGCATCTCGGGCGACCATGTTATATTGGCGCCACCCTACAACATCACACAAGCCGACGCCGAGTATATCGCCCAGGTGACATCAGATGTCGTTAATCGCGTCTTTCAGTAGATCTGCGGCCCATGGATTATGATTTGACGTGTCGTGCAAGGTCTCGTTTCGTACACGCTGCATCACTCTCTCTCTTCTTCTCTGCGGTGGACTTATCTTCATTTTGCCGTTTCTCATCGACCGTTGATCACCTTCGTTCGCATTCAGGCCTTGGTGTGTGTTGGGGGGCGGGGGGCGCGTAGATTAGACATATTTTGCATCCCTTTAACAGAATACGTCTCTCCCTACGTACCGTGGTGATAATTTATGGTTGTGCTAATCGTTGCCAATATATCCGCGATGTTTCCGCTTGCCTAGGTAGGTATCAAATGAAGCGCTAGCCACGTGAGGTTTGTTTTGTTTACTTCTCGGGCAACACCAACGCTTCCATCTTCTCTGGAAGCGAAATCCGCTCGTCCCCCACCAGGAAATACCACTGAGCACCCAATTCTTTCTGCGCGTGTGTTTCTCACACACCGCCAGGCAATCCAAATACTAACTTGAAACCTGGAATCATCGTGTATGTTCTTTCCTCTCTATCGCTCTCTCTGTACATGACACTGTCTCCCTTTATCACAGATCTGACAGCCCGATATTTAGACCTTCCAGCGTCCCAACAACAGCAACCTCCGCCTGGAAAGAGATCGAGGGTTTTAGCAATGCCATACTTGGCGAGGTGAGTACACCAGGCAGGCTATTTATTTTGGGGGACTCCCATGGAGTTGAGCGTCCGCAGACTGTGGAACAATGTGGCTGACTTCTATGTTCTTCAGCTTGGAGACAGCTACAGAGATAGCCAACTCAGCCGTGTTGAACGCCATGCCAAAAGCGAACGCCTGGAAGCTCGCCATGGAGATCTCGATGTATCGGATAAGAACCCCCTCAAGACCGTTGTCACTTCAAAGTCCCGCGAGATCCTTGAAAAGGAGAAGGAGATGCGCAGTAACGCAGCGGCTGCTCGCCCAAAGAAGATCCGTGCTAGCTTGACTCTTGCCGGTAGTAAGTCTGCACTTTCATACTGTGTTAGTATTTGGTAGTACCAAGATGATTCTTCAAGGGACGTCTGATCGTTGACCGGAAGCGGCGAATGGATAATTCGGACATCTCCTTGCATTCAACAATGTGCTGGCCTTCAATGTTGGGTGGAAACTAGGGAATTCACTGCTGGAAATAACTATCATCGCCTTCCCATTAGACAAGTATATTTTGGGAATTTTGCTGACCATCTTCAGATCGAAAGCCTATTCGCAGCTCAGATCACTCCAAGCGAAAATATACCTGGATGTACCCAGAAGTCAAGAAAAAGGAAATATCCGGGCTCGCAAGCAGAAGATGGCCCATCTCAGAGCCGCATTCGAAGACCAAGAAAAGACATCGTTTACTGCTAGAACTGACATAAGGAAGATTGGTTCAGACGAGGAGGATGATGTTAACTCACTGTTTGATGAGACTTCTGATGTCGAAAAATGCAACGATAATGTCTGCAAGACAGACGAGGACGAAGATGTGACGAACAGAGAGATGATCGACGCAGACTCCGAGGCTGTATTATTCGATTCTAAGGATGATTCTCGTCGTAATTCCGTTCGTGGTAGCACAGATGATGCACAACCTACTGCTACTCGCGAGATGCATAACAGTATCTTGTCTCTTCATTCTGATCCTGCCGTTTTCACCAGTCGCCAAATGACCAGGTTGGTTCAGTGCTACTTTAAGGACATGACCGACACCGCTACTCTTAACAATGGAGTCTTTCTAGTCACCGTTGATGACCTTGACCCAGTGGAAGGGTTGCGTGTCCGAGATATCATCGAGTGGTATGAAAGGGGGTTACAATTACTAGATGCATAGCACATACTCTCTGTTGTGACTCTGTAGCGAATATTTGCTTGGAAGGGATTGGCGTGTAAATTTCCTGCGAGCTTCAAAATCGTGGAGGCTGTCAGGGAAGGATGTAGGCCGCATGTTCTAGTTCATGATTATTGGCAGTATTAAGATCCTAGGCAAATGTAGTCGTGGCAGTATCAACGTTCCAAGCCAGATGTGATTTTGTGACTTTTTGAAGGTCATCACCCAACCTTTGTATGGTCCTCAGGGTCCACCAGAATCATACATTGACAGGTTTGAACATTACTGGGAATTGATTGAGATGCTAACATTCTGTATTATCATAGATTACATCAATCATACAGCACAAGACTCACCTAGAACCAAATCAAAGTTATTAGAACGGTCCTCTCGGGGAAGCTATCAGAGCCTCTTCCTGGAAAGCCGCCGGTATTTACGACCGCCCTGTCCATACCACACGCTCAAACGCCACTCGAAGCCTTTGCCGCCTCTCCAAAGTCTGGTATTTCATCCGCAGCCTTTGGGACACCAACCCACTTGACCATCCCACCCTCACCCACAGCAAAGCTGCCACCTGTTTGCCATCTCGAGCCGCTCTCTGTAGGTTTATTCCAAATCCCTTCCTTCTTTCCCAACGTATATACTGCGTACAGAGACCACGGATTCAATATGTGCCATGTACTGGATACACCCAAGCCCCATTTGCCATACAGCTCTCGTTTCTCGTCGACAGTTACGCGGACATTGCCTTCACCACCTATAGATCCGAGCCAGTTTTTAGTCGCAGAGTCGGAGGAGTGGGAGACTGCTACGTAGATCCTCGAGGTATCTTTGAAGGAGAGCTCGCGGAGGGAGAGGAACGTCTTTTCGGCAACTGGGAGGGAATTAGCAGGGTTAAACGCACTGGCGGATATGTGAAGACAACAAAGGGGGGCGTACAGGGGCAACCACAGTGTCGGAGGAATTTGATGACGGTTGATTTTCTATCTGAGGTCGGGAATGAGAGCTCTGGTGTTGAAGGTGCTTTGCTGCCAACTTCTGGGACGGGAGATGTGATGCAGATTTGGGAAACACCCAGCTCGAAAATTCTTGCTGGAATGTCATATTGATAGCTAGAGGGGCCAAAGCTGATATTGTAAATTTCTTGATGATATATGTAAGGGAAAATAAATATAAAGGGGCCGCCTGACTTTCGAAGAAGCCCCAGCCCCAGGTACCTAGGTAGAGGATTCAAGTCCGAGGCAATGGAGGGGATAATTGGTGACGAAGCCAATGCGGGGTTCGGTTTAGAGGAGCTAGAATTCCAAATCGAAATGGACGAATGATAGGAAAAGGAGACAACATGCAAAGCAACATTGTCATAATACCTAGGTTGAACTTACCGTAGATTCTGGTTCTTGCATCGTCGTGGAACCGTGGTGAAAATAGTCAAAAATCCATGTCAGACCTCCAAAATGAGCTTAAAAATCACGCCCACGTGACCTTCATTAACTTCGATATTCGGCTCGAGGCTTTCTTCTTAGAGCTGCTCTTCTTTCCACAGCAATAACCGCCCCTGGTCAAACTGAGAAGAGAACTCGATAAATCTTTGTCGAAGAGTAACTGCCGGAGAAGTACTGCCCTTCATGAACAAGACATAGCGCTTCCCAACCTGTCACTCCCGAGCCGAGTAGACTCAAGTCGTGATAGGTAACCAGACCTTGATATCGAAGTTTCGAGTGGTGGTCGTTATTTGTCCTATCAATCATGCACGAAATCATCACTCTCCAGCTTGGCCAAAGGAGTAACTACCTTGCCACGCATTTCTGGAACACTCAGGCAAGGGATTCCTCTTCACATCGGACCCGAGACTGACACATTCCAGGAATCATACTTCACATACTCAAAGGACGAGGAGTCCTTGGTCGATCATGATATCCATTTCCGACCTGGTGTAGGAGCTGACGGCAGCGAGACCTTCACTCCCAGGACGCTCATCTACGACCTTAAGGGAGGCTTCGGCTCCTTGCGGAAAATCAATGCTCTGTACGAGATAGTGGAGCCAACTAATTCGCAAGGACTATGGTGAGTTAATTCGAAAGCTGGGTTTTCGGATACTGACTTTGATCAGGAATGGTCCAACAATCGTCCAGCGACAAGTTGAAATCGAGCAAAGTGCTTACCAGCAAAGCCTCGACCAAGGCGTGGTGCCACCACCACTGACAACCAAGTCTGTGAGATATTGGTCTGATTTCAATCGTGTTTACTTTCACCCAAAATCCATCGTCCAGCTCAACGAGTACGAATTAGGATCAGCACTCATGCCCTTTGAGAGCTGGAATGTCGGAGAAGAGCTTTTCAACTCTCTTGATAAAGAGCATGATCTTTTGGATCGTGATTTGAGGTCTTTTGCCGAAGAGGCAGATCACATGCAAGGTATCCAAATGATCGCTGGAGTTGACGATGCCTGGGGAGGATTCGCAGCGAGATACATGGATCGGATCAGGGATGAATACGGCAAAACAACCGTTTATTTCTGGGGATTGGAGGACGGTTTCAAGTCTATCCCGAGGGTACGATTCTTCCACTCGTGGAATGTTGCGCCGTGTACCGCCACTGACGTGTCATAGGAAAAACGATTTACCCAGCTGTCAAATACAGCCAGATCCATCTCTGAAATTGCACCACAGGCGTCTCTTTTCGTTCCCGTGACGATACCATCAGCGACGTTACCTAGCTATGTCATGATAGATCCAAAGTCCCGATGGCACATTGGAGGTCTGCTCTCCACCGCCTACGAGACCGTGACTTTACCTTCAAGATTACGACTGCATAAAGGAGGACGGGAATCTTTAGACGAGCTTGTTAATGTCTTGAATGTCAATGGCAACCAAAACATTGCGAAACTTCGAATGAATATTGATCAAAAGTCAGCACCAAACGGGCACCATAGGCTGGCAAGGCCAGAAGTCCGAGCACAAAGCAGAGATACAAGACTTCCGTCTCAGGAAAGACGGACTGAGGACATTCTGTCTCAGGAGGACAAAGAGTTGAAGACACTTGATATCGACTTCTTTCCTGCGGAAGCAGGTGAACAAAGCCGGGGCCGACGAGCTGCCAAGGAGCCTCATGTGTTTGGTCAAGCCGAGACATATCGGGCTGATGATCAAAAGGAAAACGAGTTCGAGGAAACTGACGAGGAAGCCGGCCATGAGCGAGCACGGCGCCGAGCGGCTGGTCTTCCAATCATCCAAAAGTAAGTGAGCCCATCATTTCTCAGTCTATTGATTCTTCTGGGGAAGTTTGCCAACCTCGTATCCCCGCGCCAACCCCAACATCTCTCCAAGTTTCCTGATTTTGAGCCCTCTTGCTTACCAATGAGACCTGCAGGACAAGAATATCCCTGTCGTATCCCCTGCTTGACAGCTTCCCCCACATATTTGCTCATGCTAGCACGACATCTTCGGTGGGAGTCAACACATCTCTATCAACCGATACGACAGTAGCTCTGAGAATCAAGAACCTCCAATACATTGTCAGCAGAGCAGTGGGAGTTGACGAGCGGGAGGAGCTCAGCAATTCACTGGGCGAGTTAGCCGAAGCCTATGAGGAAGGCTGGGATAGTGGTACAGACGAGGACTATGATTGATCGGATTGAACGAGGCTGAAGGTGCGGTGTGTACAAGACATGCGGGCTTACGAGCTGCTGTTGGGTCAAGATCACACATTGTGCTCCCGATCATGAATTTGCACTCTATCTATAGTGGATGACGGCGTATGGTACAACAATTGCATCCGGTCGAAGGATATGGATGGTACAGCTTCTTCAATCACGCAATTCCGTCATGGGCAGGCAAAATTTTCTTCACCGTAAGGACAAGATGTGATCCTCCCGGCACAAAACCAAGAACCAACAAATGTCAAATCCTTTCCCAGGCTCCACTGACAGGCATCATGCCACCACTGTACATGAATATAAGGATTGAGCCGCTGAAAATTTGCAACGCGCCAAACAGCGCACTCATGCAGTACGGCCTGGGCTGCATTTTGAGCGAATATATCGGCAGGAGCATTAATGGGCATCGATCGGATTCCGAGGTCGAGTGATCTCTCTGTCGCCTGCCGCCTTGCAGTGTCCTTCGGAAAGCTCCAAGTCAATATGTCAATATGGGAGCTTTAAACTTTCGGTGTTATAGAGTTCGTCGCACAAGTTTCTATCAGTTTCTATCAGTTTCTTCCCATCCACCTTAGAGAAAGCATGTACTCTTCTGAATGACGCAGGTGTTTTTGATGCTCGGTTGAGATGCCCCTCTTCACTTCCCCTCCTCTCCCCTCTTCTCTCCCCCGCCTCTGGTAAGTCACCAAAAACTAGTAAGCGAGTATTGAACCCCTGGGCTTAGGTGCTGGAGGAACAGGCCGTGGGGCGACTTTTCTATTTTCGTGCCACACGACATAAACATCCATGCATCAATCATTCTTCTCTGTCCGACGAGGTTGGTTGCGAGGCCAACTTGCTGTGTTCAAGAATTCTGGAAGGAGGCACGGTGAGGCACGGTGAGGCACGGCGAAGAACGGCGAGACAGCCCGAACGACGGGATCATTGATGGATCGAAATGCTCAAGGTCAACCTTCTATCTAGAGTGCTTACTAGATGTTGGAGCTTTAAAGCTTTCCCCAGGTGCGTATTCTTGCCCTTCCTCAAGATTTCAGCACTAACATGGCCCACCTTTTAGACTTAACTGAGAAGATCATTCTTAGCTCGCGGCACGGGTTTGGGGGGGATGGGTGTTGTCGAGCGGGCTTGAATAATATCTCGTATTCCCCTACCGAGCGACCGAAGAGTACGGAAGTACATACCTAGGCACATGGTGGGCTGAAAATCGACAGCGTAAAGTCAATATCGGCAACGCAAATGCACTCACTCACTCACTCATTGGAGTCGTGCATCCCGAATCACGAAAGCCCCCAAAGAGAAGAGTGAGATGTCTCATAGCTATTGCCGGCCAGCTGTCAGACAGTTTTCTGTCGTGCCGCGAAGTCCGTCCTGTGAGTTCTGCAGCACAAAGAAATCGAACCAACCTCGTCACTGGAAAGCCCGCCACCACATGCAGGTATCGTGGGTTCTGTGCCACCCTTGCGCGAGCTGTCCAGTCGGTACCAAGCCCAATCCCTGCCAATGATGTCGATGAGCGCTGGTCGCACACAGCGTTGGGACAGGGGCCGTTCCTGAACCCAGGGCTTGACAAGGTGTTGACAGCCAACCTCTGTGTTGGACCAGCAGCATGGAGTAGTGGCTGGTGAGCTTGGCCATGGCGCATGCATGCAGCGAACGGCACAAGCAAACACCACCACGACGTATCGGTTTTCAGAGACAGCGACAGCGACACTGACACTGTGAGACTAACACATCATCGGTCTGCACAAATTCAAAGTCCGCAGCAGCAGAAAGAGGCTGGGAGTTTGCAATACATGACATTCCGAGCTATGAGGAAGTACTAAGTGGTGCACCTATCTTCTCAAGTGTAGTTTCGCCCATGTGGAAGGCACTCCAAATAGTGCGAGATGCAGCTCACTAGTCGAGAGACTTCCCTAGATGAAGCTTAAATCGCCTGAAAACTTGCTTTTTGGCCGGGCCTTCCCCTCGTTGTCCAGCATGGGCAGCATGTCAAGCATGCCGAGCAGAGTTTCAAGAAATCGGATAGCACGCGAGGAGAGGAGAGGAGGAGAGGGGGAAAGCTGACCCCCTGCGATGTGCAAGCCAGGTCAGGGTATGTGTACCAGGTCGGTAGGGTTGTTTGTTGCCGCATCCAAAATCCATAGGGCGTGGCAGGGGGGTTGGTGCATGGCCTCCCTGTGAAGCTCACAAGCGAAAAGCCAATCGACATCCGATGTGTGCTTGGGCCGCAGCGACACTACCTACAGTACATCATGCATAGATGATTGCCAGATCAACCAGCCATCCACAATACAGTACGTCTACGTCCATACGTCCATCTACCAAAACTTCTTCGTCCGGCCTCAGAACCACAACCCTAGCCAGCCAGCAAAAAGCATCCTGCAATCGGCTGCATCTCCCAGCCTGCCTGCTGCAGTCTCGCCACCCCTATCTGTGACTTTGGCCGACCTGACGTTGGCCCATCTGACGGCCAGGCTTCCTCCATCATGTGCGGATCCCGATGTAGCAATATGCGATTCCCTCAACCTGCACTTAGCCCTGTTTAGGGAAGGAGGACCAGCTTGCTCTTCCTCTGTGATTCTTAAGAGACAAGGTTTCCCGCCCTGTTTGTCTTCCTTCAGCTTCCTTCACGCAAACCAGCCTTCTTTAAAACCGACTGTCCCAGCCTCTAGCAATAGGTAACTCCTTCGCTACGGTTACTTAACACCTTCGCTATTCTGCTTGAGATACTTCATTCGTTCTCATCCAAACATCACTCACTCGCTCGCTATCCTATCAGTCTCACTCGAATCCGTCAAAATGAAGACATTCTCAGTCCTCCCTGTCCTGGCTTTGGCCACCTCAGTCGCTGCTACCTGGCCCAAGGAGTATACTACCACCACTGAAGTCTATGTCACTTACACTTCGCTGTGTCCTGTAACAACGACGACGTAAGCGTCCGCTTTACTGTCTCAAGATCCGAGCTGATGATTATCCAGAACGGAAGGTGGTAAAGTCTACACTAAAACATACACCACGACTTCGACTATTGTTGACCGTAAGTCGAATATACACCCTAAGCTGGAAGTGTTGGGACTAACTCAACACTTTAGATGTTCCAACCACGATTATTGAGACAGTAGAGCTTCCAGACAGTACCGCATACACTGGTGTTGGGGTCACCTCTACGATCACATCTCTATGCCCTGTCACCGAGACGAAGACGATTGCTGGAGACGTTGTCACGGCGACTTGGACATCTACATCTCTCATCTATACGGTCGTGCCGACCAAGGTTGATGTCTAGTGAGTATTTTGAACTCGGCTATTTTCGCAGAACTAACAGGTTCCAGCACCACTCTCGCTCCAACTACCAAGTACATCGAGACCTATGTCTACCAAACTTCAACATCGCTGTGTCCAATCACTGAGACCAAGACCATCTCCGGCAAGCCAGTGGAGGTCGTCTACACTTCAACCAGCTTGGTCGTTGAGAAGATGTGAGTATATCTTTTGACTTTGGGAACTGTTCGAGACTAACAAACGAACTTAGCCCAACCACGATCTATGAGACAACCACTGTCTTGACAACCTGCTATGCCACTGTAAGTTGCAACCAAAATACATGACATGAGTAGCGCTGACCTTTCCACAGGAGGACGTCTACACCACACTTTCCAAGTATGAGACCTACTACGTCACAGTCTCTGCTGGATCTACGATTTCGGTTTATGTCACAGAAACCAATACAATTCTCCTGACTTCCTCGTACACAATCACTAAGACTCTCGAGCCACCCACCGTAAGTCCACTGTTCCAATTGGAGTCAAACAAAGCTAACATTCGTTACAGACGAAAGCTACTGTCTATGTTCCAATTACCCTCGGCACTTCTGTTGGCGTGACCGAAATTATCACCATCCCTTCAGAAGTCACCGCCACGCTTCCAGGGTCATCAGTATTCACCACAATTCCTGTGGTTACCCAGAGCACAGTTACCGCACCTCCAGTGACCGTCACCCCAACACCAACATCGACTGCGCCTCTGGAGGTTTCCAGCAACGCAGCCCAGACAAACGGGCCATTCGCCTTCGCTATTGCCGGAGCTATGGCAATGATTGCCCTCGCATAATTTCAATAGTCAGATGAGAAATGGGTGCATGAGATGAATCTGGATTTGGGTTTCGCCCCCACACATACACGAATTACGACCTTTATAGGCATTACACTCCTTTTAGCGCAGCATTGATACACATTTCGGGTTGGGAAACGGCGAAAACGAATGGTTGGAAGGTCATGGCTTTTGGGACACATGGACGGAATGGAGCACCCGGTGTTGGTGCAGGGAGGTTTAATGGGCAATGTGTGATGGGTTGTGGATGAAAGATCCTGCTGGATCACCTAATTTCTGTGTAAATATTAGGTACCTGACCTCCTGATAATGATATTCAATAAATCCTGCTCAGAGTCTACTTGATCGAAGTGCATTGTTGGTTTGTGTCATAGAACTGCCCTTTAAAAGTCTGCCTGATGGAAGTCAGATATCGGAAACTCTTGATTCAATCCATGTTGGAGTTCAATATCTCATTCTGCCTCGATATCTTCATGAAATAAATGGATTGCACACTTTTTTTAGAGGCCTAAGCGAAATAAAGTTGTCAAATTAGGGGGGGATCAAAGCCGCAAAATTTCCACAGTCAATATCGGGAAAAGACAACCTAGAAACAAATCAATCATACCAAAGTTCTAAATAAATGCAACCCTGAATCACCGGGTCACAGATGTATTCGAAGCCTCAGGTTGACGAGAGGCCAACAACATTCGAGCTAGCCCGGATAAATATCGGCATCCTAGCCGGAGCTTAATATGCACGTCCATCGCGACGGATGACTACGTAACGACGTTAACGCGACGACAATGAGATAGAGCATCAATCAAGTGTGCAAGAGGGCAGGATCCAATTATACCAGGCCCAAAATGTTCAACGTCTCCAAATACCTCCCCTTCGCTTCTTCCACGACGACCACGCAAGCGTGTTCCTATCTATTCGCAGTCTGCCTCTTCTCGATATCATTCCTCGTCTTCCTCAACAGTAGCGTCTCGTTCGTCATCACCGACCTCATAGGAGTCAAAGATGGAGTGGGGGACCTAGTTGGTACGCTGGGATTTGTGGATGAGCTGGTAGCATTGTTTGCCTGTCCGCTATGGGGGATTTTATCAGATAGGTTGGGCGTTCGTTTGGTCTGTGTGGCGGGGTATACAATCGTTGGGCTGGCTCTCTTCATATTTGTACAAGCCCGGAATGTATATCCTCAGCTGCTGCTAGCACGAGTGCTTTTCAGTATTGGTGGGGCTGCTACGTAGGTGTTCCAAAGTTCCGTTGATCCTCGCAGATGCTAAACCAAAGGCAGGGCCACAATGGTTACAGCAATTCTGCCTTCGATGACAGGAAACAACCAGGAATCTAGCACTGCGAATGAAAACCACGATTTCCACCCCTCACGACCATCAGCTATACGACGCAGTATTTCTGCATCCGTCGATTCCGAAGCCACCATAACTCCCGCATCATACAGTAACAGGGCATCACCGGTCACAAATGGGCATGCTAGGGCTCCTGTGGAGAAGACATCTTCGAGCCCCCCACGGCTGGCCGGGCTGGTGGGCGTGTTTACAGGATGTGGAGCCTTGGTAGCATTGTCTATATTCTTGCCACTCCCGGCCCAATTCTCCCACATGAAAGGAATCACACAAGGGCAGGCGGTTGCAGATAGTTTCTATGTTGTGGGGACTATATCGTTACTTGTGGCAAGTCTATGTTTCTTTGGACTTCGTGGTCTACAAGGAGAAGAAGGGAAAGGGTTGCGGTTGTTACTGGGGAAATCACCCTCCTCAGAATATGAGCCATTGGGTTCTGACGAGAACCAGAGGAACACAAGGGCTCCATTCCTACCTTATTGGAGGTTGCTGTTGGATTCCACATTACTGGGTTTCAACGATGCCCAAATCAGCCTTGGATATCTAGGAGGATTCGTTGCGAGAGCATCCTCCGTTGGGGTATCACTCTTCATTCCGCTATATGTGAATGCCTACTTCATTCGGAATGGGTTCTGCCAGGGATCTCCCAATGACCCATCTCCAGAGCTCAAGAAGGAATGCAGGACAGCATATGTCCTGGCAGCCGAATTAACTGGCGTATCGCAGCTAGTTGCACTCCTTTGTGCCCCCTTGTTCGGCTATCTGTCTGACAGGCACCGTCGATTTAATGTCCCACTCTTGGTGGCTAGCGTTTTCGGAATCGTGGGATACACAGCCTTTGCCAATCTGGAGAGCCCGGAGCCATCCGACATAAAGGGCCGGGGAGGAAGTCCTGTGGTATTCCTCATCGTTTCGCTGATTGGTATCAGTCAGATTGGTGCTATCGTTTGCAGTCTTGGACTGCTCGGGCGTGGGGTCCTTGGAGATGAAGGAGGATATAATCTATCTGGACAACTACACGACGCTCAAAGCTCGGGTGTTCAAATATCTAACGATGCCGCCGAAACAGCACCTCTTGTTGCATCGTCGGCCAAGCAATCGAAATCTAGGAGCCATCTCAAGGGTTCTATTGCAGGTGTATATTCGCTCTCGGGTGGAGCAGCAATCCTCCTACTCACCAAGCTTGGTGGCTACCTTTTCGATAGCCTGTCAGTGGGGGCTCCGTTCTACATGATGGCTGTTTTCAACGGGATTTTGCTGGTCATTGGCATCGGTGCAGGCGTTTTTCGGGAGGTCAAAACGAGTAAGAAGTAGACCTAAACATTTTCAGTGCCTCAAACGATGTTTGATCTATTTCAATTTCCCCCATTCTTCAAGCTTCAGATGTCTTGTCCCTGTTCTACCTTAAGATTTGCTTGGTTAGCCCAAACATCTGCTGGAGGTGGTTCACGGGAGTCAAGCGAGGTCTCAAATATCTCTGAATGGCATGAGCCCGTTTCTGACTGTTGTCTTTGACCGTGTATCGAGTCACTCACTGTCGCTTCAGATGATAGTGAGTCGTCTTCCCTGGATTCTACCTCGGTAGATTCTAGCACACCAGAGCCTTGTGTAGGAGGACGACCAGCTCTACGCTGTTGGCGGGTTCTCAAATTCGGCTTATTAGCATCAACTTTCAGCGAGAGAGCAAATCTCTCAATGTAGTAGTCATGCATGTACTGTCTCGAGAGGAGTACATCTGCTGCTGTTTAGCATGCTGATTCTGGTGTTGCTGAGTCTCTCGAGCCTACCATCTGCGCAACTAGTGCTCTGAGAGCTGGGTATGGGTTAAGGCGATTGATTGTGTCAAGATTTGGGTAGATGGATGTTGGGAGATCTTGTATATTAGACTGCATGATCGGACGCGAGGTGATGCTGCAGATCAGGGATCCGTCATCAGCTATGGTGGTATAGAACCTACAGTTGTTATTCACGCTCTTTGTTCGAGATGTGGAAAACATGTTACTGTTTTCGGTGATGGTTTGGAGAGATGTCGTGGTACTACTGGTGGAAGTAGTCGAGAATAGGGCCCTTTGAACTTAGTTGATATCGGGAATATTTGTGCTTCATCTTGGTTGATTTCCACTAATTATACGTATAGATTCTAGAAATGGATAATTGCTCTTCTTGATTAGTCCATTGCTATGTACTGTTGTTGGAATCCCTCTGCCCCTTGGAGGCATTCCCTCATTGTTAGGCTTGAACTCTTCCCCCGAAAATTCGCGAGGAAGAGTTGTTTGATTTCCCAATGCAAGGTCGGTAGATTTCATACGATGTCCATAGGCTCGGGGAGTACTACCGCTACGAACTTCGAGGGATATTGATGCTGTGGCTGTATGAACATCTACATCACGAGCTTCAAATGTTCCCGAGGTGGAAATGCGTTTTTAGTGCCAAGAGCAGTTTGAGTGTTCCCTCTTTGTCTACGTGTTGTCTACCGCTCACTTCCAACGAAGAACTCTTAAATTAACGATGGGGTATTGATCACTTTTCTTTCTGCTTGCTAAAAAGTGTCATCCCCTAATTTCCGCAATTAGTCCTCGAAAATTTGGGCATATAAATCGGTTGTCGACAATTAGCCAGCACTTGCTCAACGAAAACTGGAGATCACAATATTCTATCAGCGCTCAAACGACAAACACGAAGCTCTCAATTGTACCATGGAGGCCAATTAAACCTGTATCTGTGCTCATAAAGACTCTCTAGGCTGGCCAAAACACCATCTTGATCACACACAGCGAAAGGAAGAGTTCGTCGTGGAGCAATATACCCAAGTTCTGGAGGCCTTGGAGGATCAGCACTGGAGGATCGGTAACTTGTTCATAGAGGTAGAGAAGGAGAGCTTCGAAGGAATAGCATTGAGGAATCTACTTCACGGTATCAAAGAGGCCATGTGGCAGAATGAATTAAGGTTGACCGAGGCGAGGAAGGATCCGTGGAAGAAATATTGGGAAGAAGGTGTTGCTGGTGGAACTAAGGGTTGCGGCGATGTCGTCGAACGGGAAGACAGAGGAGAATAAAGCTGGATATCAAACAATCTGCATCGTATTCAATAATGTCGATCGATAACTTAAAAACCAGAGTTGACTTGCGCCTCATGATCATGAACCGTACTCTGGTCAATATGTTGGGGAGGCAAATGTAAACAAGAGCTCGCCAATCTCCCAAACTTTTCAAGGGCAGTCCGATTATGATGATGAAACGTTCATACTGCAATATTGATCCCCGATATTCTCCTATGGCTCACCCAAAAATACAGCATCACTATTGATCATTGAAGTTCAACTGCCTTGTTGCGTTTTAACACAGCATCACGTGGGATATGACGTAGCCATGATTGTAAGGGGAAGCGAGGGAGGGGATTCATGTCACTCCATCTGGAGGCAACAAACACCCCAACTCGACCACAATCCTACCTCTTGCTGTACCTGCATACTTACTCGCCACCAAGCCCGCACTACTTCCTAAATCAAGCACCAGCCAAAGGCTCACATCTCACCCCAACATCCTCAAGCCGTCAGCATGTCTGGCATTCCGGTCTACACTTCGAGCCCCATAAAGGCATCAAAGCCAAGTGGCACGACACCACAGACAGCTGCCCCTGGATCTCAAAGCTCGCATCTTGCCCCAAATTCAACTCCGGCCGTTGCTACTGCTTTTGCATCCTCTTCCTATCCCCAGGCTCAGCCAGGCCCAGAAGCATTTCCTGCTCCAACATCTGCAGCACAGCAACGTTATGCGCCGCTTCAACCAACTCCAACAACCAAGACCGGCTCAGGACCGCCAGCACCTCAGCCCGGAGCCGTCCCTACGCCTTTGAACAAGAGTACTGCCCCCCATCCCCCGAAAGCCGGCGAGGGCTACCACCCCCAGCAGACTGGAGCTCCAACCCAACAAAGTACTCGACCATACCCACCTCAGATGTCATATCCCCCGCCGGTGACATGCGGCTCACAACCCCCAAGTTCATCAACAAGCACGACAAATACCCCTTCAATGCTCTATCCCATTGCGATCCCTAGTGCTAAAGGGGGCCCAAGGCGTAGCTTGGAGCACCCTCCAGGATATCACCAGAATGTATACGCCTCGGAACTCACCAGCGATCAAAGACGAGCACAAGAAACGGAACAAGCAAACAACTCATCTGGTTTAGGCCTAACAACCCAAGATAGAGGAAGTGCAGATGGCTTTGACTCCCAGGGTGTTTGGGGGACAGCCAAGAAATGGGCGCAGACAGCTGGAGAGAAGATATCTGTAGCTGAGGCAGAAGTGTGGAAGAAAATCAACAAGGACTAGATATTCTTTCTTCGGAATTGATTGACAAAATCATAGATCTTGCTCAATAGACCTGGTATTCAGCTGGAGCTTGCCAGGAGGTTGGAATGTGTGCGGACTCTGAAAGTTCCACACTGCTCTGGGCATCGAATACATTTGGTCATCGCTTATTCCGAGCTCTGAGGGAGCGACCCCTATTCAACTTGTCGCTAAATTAAGATGGATACTTAGAATGACTTCAAACTGCTGGTGAGAACTTTCTCAACCACAGAATTGTATTCGTGGAAAGGCGTCTCCTTCATGCGATATTTCAAAGGCACGAAGGATCGCGGGGGGCTTCACCCCACTGCTACGTACTCGAAAATAGATTCCAGAGAGTTCAGGGGAACCGTTTTCGTAAAGAAAACTTGGTTTCTTTTCTCTTTTCAGTATTTGCATGAATCACGGGGCGGAGCTGGGCTGAAGATATCGCGTCATTGACCAAACATGATTCAAGATAAGACGGATCACCCCGGCCCATCCCTGAGAGCTTGCCCTTCGGTCACGTCGGCACGGTACATCGAGCTGGACGCGTGGAACGTGTTTATCAGAAATCAGCCAAAAGGGTCCTGATTGGCACCATGATCCCCATAAGAGCAATGATATTGACAGAGATCATCTACTTCAGGCAGGACTCAACCAGCCCAATCGAGAAACAAATTCATGCAAACTTCTTTCCTTACTGTCTCTTGCCAGGCCTGTGACATGGAAAAGCCTGCACGCACGCCGAACATCCCCCGCACGATCTCTTTGCGATCACTCAGCGAGTGGACCCGGCAGAAGGGCAAACGTCCAGCCGACACTCTGGATGATCCGAATCAAGATGCTCTTGCTGAGTGCTAATTTCATCTCATTTCGAGCATTATGGGGCAGGGACCGCGCAGTAAAGTGCCCCAGACTAACGGTCCGAACTCTTCTCTTCTGTCAACTTCTCCGGCCTTGGTCGGACGAGATGCGGCAAGCGCTGGCTCTTGGGTTCTACGAAGCAGTGTCTTGTCTTGTCTTTGGTTCTTGTCGGAGCATTTGAAATATTTGGCTCTCTCGGTTTGATCTCATGACTTCGCGACAGCAGTATCAGATCTTGGCCGAGCAACAGGGCAGCTCTGACGTCGAGTTTAGAAACTGTGCAAAGCTTCTGCTTCTGTTCACCACAAACGAGACGAGACGAGGCTGGCCTGACCTGCGCTGATGGAGGGGGCCAACCCTTGTCGCTTGTTTCAACCTCAAACCCCTCGCTTAAGCCCCTGGCCCAACTCCACAAATAACGACCAACCTCACCACATCTGCAAGACAACATGAAACTGTTCGCTGAAGAGCTGGCTGGACAACGGCGCTCCTGCCCTTTGGGAATCTTTTTCTTAGAGGGCGTATACAAGTGTTTTCTGTCAACAAGAGCTGGCGGTGGTGCCTCGCGAAGAGTCCGCATCGTGCTCGTCGTCGTTGCCTCCCCCGCTAACGTCCTTAATAGGGCTGATATGGCGTGGACAGCAAGTCGCAGGCTCCAAGGGCCACCCCAGACAGTGTGGAAGATCCTCAAACGGGCCCGATCTTGCGACCAAACGTAATCCTTGTGGGCGATGTTGGTCGGCGGCCAGACGGGCAGCGAGAGACATCTACAGGAGCCCCATTGGCCAGCATTTATTTCAACTTGCTTACTCAAAATCTGTAAGTCCCAGACTCCGATGTGCATGTTACAAAACCCCCCCGTTAAGCTTGTCCATCAGCCCCCAAGTGGGAGAAGAACTGTTTGGTGTGCCCTCTTCTGTACCTGGCACGCCAGCTGCAGGTGGGCCAGATGCATCATAATCCCCCCAGCGTGCCCTTCGAAGCCTGGCTTACCCCAGATAAGGTTGGGAATCGTGCAGTGGCTTTGCCTTGAGACGAGACAAGCCACCCCCTTCCAGATGCTGTTGCTGGCTGGATGAACACATCGCAGGTTCTGTTCCATCTCATGCCTGCTCGTTGCGACTTCTGGGAGACCGAGGAAAGGCACCCCTGGTAAGCTTGCCTCGGGTTTCGATGCCGCACGCACACTCGCTCCCTCGCACTGAACTGACTCTGTATCTGTCTCCGTCCCCGTCTGTTGAAGAGCGAGCGAGCGAACCAGCCTCCAGCCCAGCCAGTATCGAACCCCAGCAGCCCTGGAAGCCAAGATATCTCCGCCAAGCATGCTCTTGACCTCACCACACAAGTTTGGCTTGTATCAGAACACTCGCAGGGGTTGAGAGAGACATCCCGATCCCGGCCAGGCCAGTTAACTGGACCCCATCGCCGCAGGCCTTCCTGACCTTCGAACGTATTTCTTCTCTTATACTCTAGGGTCACTGCACTGCCCCTCTTCCACCTTTTCGCGTTCTCCCAATCGCTGCTCTTTACTTTACTTTCTATTCGACAGTCACTCCTTTACGGCCAATTTTTAATTTCGCTTTTCTTTGCTCTATATACTGGGAGCTGGCTCTCATCTACTTCAAGCCAGGCTGCGCCGATCATCAACCGAGTCTCTTTCTATACTTCTGCATAGTCAACTCGACCACATTCATTTCCGCCGCCACCGCACCTACCAATTCAGTAATTCATATCCACACATCCTCAGCGCGAGGCATCGTTGTCCAATTTCGTTTCACAGAGAGCGCCGAAAAACTCTACGCATTCCTTACCTTCCGGGAGCAGCAGTATAACATTTTGAGTTGCACATCCTCTGATCATATTACGTCTGGTATGTTACATGACTTCCAGTCTACATTTTCTCCGAGCCCCCCCCCTCCAGTGGGTCAGTCGTCGAATACTTTCTTCATAAGTCTTCATAAGTCTATCAAGGCTGACGACAACACATCCAGGCCTGACTTATCGGCTCTGAATCCTAATCGATAGAAGGAAGTGGACGATCTTCGTCATGGACTCCAACCAGGCACAACTGTGAGCCCTCCCGTTCCGACCCCTCACCAGGAGCATTACTTACACCCATCATTAGCCGCCA
This sequence comes from Cadophora sp. M221, assembly GCA_017366145.1. Classification (NCBI taxonomy): domain Eukaryota; kingdom Fungi; phylum Ascomycota; class Leotiomycetes; order Helotiales; family Ploettnerulaceae; genus Cadophora; species Cadophora sp. M221. Next base: position 20,677 of record JAFJYG010000619.1, read on the forward strand.
ACAGATACAAACACCTTCCTTTCAGTTCAATCCGAACAACAAATTCAGAAGGGATCACCCCCCTCGCTCATTCCCCGCGGTCACTATGAATCCAAACGAGATGTCGATGAAGGCAGAGGCTGTTGGGCTTGGGATGTGGTCAACACCGACGCCCCAACACGTAACAAGGCCTCGTCCAGCAACGATACATGAGACCGGATTCTCGTATTGCATGCCAGAAGAATATACATCATTGCCGGCCTGGGACTCGTCTACTATGCCAATGCAACCGCTCGGCGATGGACTACCACAGACTTATGCAGTACAACAAGACTTCTATCCCACGACGTCGAATGGCGAAAGTAAGTATGAGGATCAAAGGGCTGGGCCTTATGAGAATCCATATCTGACTCGAGTCTCAGACGGCTGGCATAGTAAGCCTTGTGATGATGGCCTTGATCTCCAAGGGCTCGATACAGATATGAATATGGGACAAGCCTACACCTCGGACGAGAGTGCACCTATTCTTGATTTAAGATACCCTGGACCTGGAATGGACAGCGACCGTCTGAGTCTCGAGCAGTCTTACAACTCTCGACGTATGTCTGGCTCATCTTTTACAATGTCAACTACTGGAGCTCTTTCGGAGATGCCATCTTACGAGGACTTTTCTACCACCCTGTCGGAAGCGCCATCTTTCAGTTCGGATTACCCACCGCCATCCAACAGAAATTCCCTGATGTCTTCCACGCAATTGTCACCTGTTGCCTCGCCAAGAATGACACCCCAACACCGCTCTGAACTGGTTCGGACACAGAGCCGTGGTCGTGCGTCTCCTTCGCCAAGACCAAGCATGCGATCAGCGCCATACACTATGGATACTACTCGCAGCAAGCGATGGTCTACTGGATCCTATGCTCCACTACCGAACAGGCGCCCTTCTCCCTTTGTTTATCATCAAGGCCATGAAGTTTTTACGCCACACCCCCCAAGAATGTCGTCCCGGCACTCCTCGCCAACACTTCCAAACACACAGCTTCCCCTGAATCTCAGCAATCTACAGCAAACGCAACAACAACACCCGTTCATGTTGACAAACAATACTGGCTTCCACCGAAATAGCATGCTTCTTCCATCTCACAACTACCACGAACCGCATCAGTTTGAGACACCACCGCCGTTGCTATCTCACGGACTTTTCCGTATGTTGCAAAGCAACGCTGATCCACATTCTTTACATTCGCATTACACCGACCTGAGCGATCCTCCTGATCTCTACGCTTCCCTACACGAGGAGCAGGTACCACCACCACCTGAGGACATGAACCCAAGTGACCCTGACCTTATTCCACACGAGCAGGAACTTCGCTTCGACGGTGATCTCTACACACCGCGGTGGGTTCGAGGTCACGGGAACAAGCGAGAAGGGTGGTGTGGAATTTGCAAGCCAGGACGATGGCTCGTACTGAAGAACAGCGCGTTCTGGTACGACAAGAGTTTCACACACGGCATAAGTGCTGCGACCGGAAGCCCATTTCAAGAGCCTCAAGAAACTCGCCGTATGGATGGGAATCCCGATGTGTGGGAGGGTCTGTGCGGAAGCTGTAACGAGTGGGTTGCGCTGGTGAGCAGCAAGAAGAAGGGGACCACTTGGTTCAGACACGCCTACAAGGTATGTCCCGATAGAAGATGAATCGCCATGATATTTGACTATACTAACAAATTTTGCAGTGTCATACGCACCCCAAGATTAAGGATGCACCAAAACGCCGACGCGAGAGTAGCCACACTCGAGCGTTGGGTGCGTCCAGCATGGCGAAACCGAAGATCGAGACTCCCACGACACCGCAAATGACACCGAGAAATGATTCCTCCATTAACAACACGCCCGCAACGGGCATGCCACCGCAGCAACAGCGGAAAACAATCAGCCCTCTGGACGGCCTGTCCACGATGATATAGCACCAACCAACTTTTCTTTTGTCAACGACCTGATCAGCATCGGCATGGGAGACAACGATATGGCACCGGGACAGACGAGATGATGTGACGGCCGCAACTTGATGAACGGATGTGTTTACTTGGAAGCCTGAAAGAGGAGGAAATCAAAGGGTCTGGCTGTCTGCTCGAGGACGACGTAAACAGAGCAGGGTCAGGAAAATCGACTATGGAGCCCCAACGAGCAACCCGTAAGCCACCGGTTCAGCGAGACGGCTAGCTAGGTTGTGGGCTTAATTTGTGTGTATACATTCGTTTGCGTGATTGAAATTACACCGCAGGCGAGTCGACCTTATTGTTCTTTTTATGATTTTACGACATTTGTTTTGAAGGGCCAGGAGGCAGCGGGTGGCAGCACCAGCAGGAGAAACGGGGGGCAAGCATTGGCGCGCAAGAGAATGGATGGTCCTGAAGAAGCATCTTTACTTACAGTACCTGCCTGCCACTTAATCATCAGTCAATTTTACGCGGTATATATGTATGCGGTTTTGTATAGACATGGCAGAGTAGTTTCCTGTTATGCGATTGTGTGGGGATGATTACTCGATGGGCGAGATTTAGTAGATAGTAGCTCTAATGACCACTAGAAATTACGAAAAGCTGAAACTCTTCTCAATATTTTCCCCATAGCTGTCGCTGTTTTCACAACAAACTGTGCCTTGTGATTTGCTTGCGATATCCTTGGCAGCAGTTGCCTTTTCGGTCCCAACAGAGTAAGTCTCTGAGCAACCCGGGCAAACTGCTTTCCAGCCGCTGATCGGTGATCTTCAACCCCGGATGATCACGCATCTCTTGATCACCATCACGGACCATGGTGCAGAAGGAGAGGAAAGATGAAGAAAGGAAGCGTGACTTGCCGGCCTCCGAGCTCTCCGAGAGCTCCTGACACACGTCTCGAAATCGTTTGGATGTGCAGGGGGAAGGGGCTGTGGGTTTGGGGTTGTGAATCTCGACTGGGCGGATACTGAGACCGCGATGAAACGCTGCCGGGAACCTGGCTGGCTTCTAGAAGGGTGGAAGGGAAGCTTGGAAGCATGTATGCAAGCTTGTTGTGAGGGGGTGTTTGGATTGTGGGTGATCTGCTGTAGGGTTGGAGGGAAAGACGGAAGAGGTGGGGAATTGTGAGAGGTGAGAATCGCCTGTCTGATGGTGTTGCGATAGAGGGCTTGGCGACGGACTGGTGATGGTGTGTGCGGTGCAGCCTTTGGCGTAGATTGAACTGTTGATGATTGATGATTGAAGGCACTTGGAACTCGCTTGACGTGCAGTACTAATACTCGACAAAAGAACTTTGACTGTCGAGTTGATGCTTGAAGTCAATATTGTTGGGACTGGGAGTTACCAATGGATTACGAATCTGAGCCAAGAAGTGGCTACCAGTAGAAATAAGGACGCGTACTCCCTCAAGAGCAAACTTTCTCGGAATCCTATGTTTCCCATTGAGGAAACAATATATATCGATTGGTAGTTGTGGGGTGCAGGTAGGTTGCTCGGACATACGTTTAACTGGTTTAACCTCACGTCGGATCGACGATGTGAGGAGGTAACCGATTCAAGCTTCTTTTTTAAACCCCCTTTACGTTTGAGGGTTTGCTGAACCGATGTGTGCTTTGACGTAGATAAGCTCCAGGTGCTCTTTGACGGTCGATGGTAGAGTTGGAGAGTAGTCCTTTGAGTTTTGGCTTCTGTTTTCATATGATGTGCCGGATGCGAGAACATCAAGGTCATGGCAGCAGGCCAAGAGAAATCAAAACTTGTTCGACCCGGGGGTTTGGGACTTGGTGATTTCAGGCGGTTAAAGATTCAAGTGTTAGACTTCTGTCTGAATCGAAGACGGGATGGAGAAGAAACTGATTCAGTTCGGGACACCTGTGTCGTTCCAGGAAAATATAACTTTGGCAAAGGAAAGAAAGAAATCCGGCAGGACTTAGTCTCGTTCGAGAAAGCTTCCTTTAGCATTGCTTCACCACTCCAGAGGTATTTGATATCCGTATACCAAAAAATCCATTAAAAGGTAACTTCACATGCCGCGCAAGTCCTCTCAGCAACTCACGCTTAATGCACTCGGATAATTTCGAGGAGGGTCTTCGTCATCGATTGAATCGCAAAATCTAATTACCTCAGCGGTCTGGTAGGCCGACACTCACAAGAACCAGATCTCATCTAGCACACTATCTCATGAATCCTAGTAGTGTGACTTTGGGCATCAGCATCGAGCCATTCGGGAAGAGCGAATCGCCAAACACTCCAGTCCCGGGTACGAAAAACGGTTGGGATGCAAAAGCCGTGAGGCAAAGTAGCAGCATTCTCCTGGCTCTCTGGGAGAGCCTAGGCTGTCAAGTCATCTCCAAGGTTCCAACTCCGGACGGCCGAAGCTTTCTCACATGCCTGCCACGAGCAATCGACGGTATCAGTGATCGGAATAAAGTGCACAGGAACATCCCGGGGAAAGAAGTATGGTGAAGTGATTGTGTCCCATGTTCAGCTTTTCGAAGTGACTAGGATGTCAACAGAGCGCAATTACACCGATTCAGAGGAGACAATAACGCGACTCAAAACGAAACAACGGTACTGTGGAAGAAAGAACGAGTAGGCACCTATTGTCGTCTCCCAATCGCCCCAGTGTTTGTCATCCAGCCAACTTGGCTCGAGTCGAGTCATGTGAGCAGTGGACACGTCAGTATCGTGACCGAGGTGAGGTGACTGCGGCTTAGAGACCTCGGATCTGAAGATGACAGTAAACGTTGGATTCTAGCAACGTTTACTGTCAGGATAGCCAGATGCAAGTTAGATTAGAGACTCGGTTCTGAACCAGACTGTTCATCCCCCCTATTTGGCGGTGGCGAAGTCGGCAATAGGCGGGCTGATGAAGGAGAATGACTGGCTGAAAGAGCGCAATATTTCATGCATCAACGAAGTTGACGACCGCCAACCCGATAGTCGACAGGCAATCGAAGCACTTGGAGATTGGCGCATGAATCTGGGCTGAAAGCTAAAGCTTTCTTCGATTTCAACATCCATTCGTTATTTCGAGCGACGAGGGGGTAGCTGGACTGCCTGCCATTGGCCGAGACGAAGGCGTGGTGTTGGGATGGTGCATCTCATCATGCCATGCCATGGAGTGGGAGAGCGCTGTACCAACTTTCTTCTTCTTGTATGTATTGATCAGGGGTTGTTCATGGATGCTAGCAGCAGCGAAGGTTGGTTCTTTCACTGGCTACCTACAGTACAGTACCACTCAGCGATAGTGCTCTCAGATCTCCTGTGACGCATGCTTCGCTGTGTTGTGCTTTGCTGTAAGTTGGGATCGGGGAGGAGAGGCAACGGAAATAGGACGGTTGTCGCCATCCCCTCTACGACTGCAGATATCTCTCTAGGTACTTTGCCAGAGATGTAGGCACAGTACAGTAGTATCATTATGTAATTGAGCTCGTGCCGTTGCAGCGGTGAGGTTGAATGGTATTTCGTTTTCTGGTAAGAGGCAAGACTGTCTGGTGTTCACAGACATTTCCTTCCTAAGACAATCAACTAATCAACTAATCAATCGCAGGTAATCCTTTTCATCGATTGACATTTTGGGGCGAGGATCGAAGTGGCAATATGAGGGGAAGGGAAGAGGGGAGGGGAGCGAGGATGAAGCTCGGGGCGTTTACTGGACAAAACGACGGAGATTGGACGATCGTCAGCTCCCAGCTCGCTGCTGAGGTGGCTGCAGCTGGAGCAGGGCAGGCTCGCAGGCTGGCTTCTACGGAGTATTCACGGACTTGAATCGCGGCGGGGCTGCGGCTCGCTCTCACTCAGCAGAGTATTTATTCCCTGTGCCGATGGAAGTAAAAATGAAGCCATTCAGGCTTGTGATTGGAATCGAAGTTGGAATCAGAGTTCCTGTAGTCGCCAATAAGAAGCAAGACTTGTTGGTGGGAGAGAACCCTGGAAGATAGCAAGGCGGTAGGTAGGTAGTTAGTTAGGTAGGTAAGCCGAGGGGGTTTCCAAGGCTAAATAGAGTATTTACGAAGTGAGAAAGCCCGTATATTATTGCCCGTAAGTAAGTGCCTCCTGCCTTACCAAAGTAAAGCAAGCAAGCCGGCAGGTCAAAGGTGCCAAAGTATCAATAGAACAAAAGCACGTAAGTGGCTACTTAGGTATCAATATTGAAGAGGTCGACGAAGCAGCCAAACGGAGTGGAGGAGATGGAATGGAACGGAATGGGGGAAAGGAGTTATTCGGTGAAGTGCATTGCAGAGAGTTTCTTCCTCTACCTACTGTACATATGCATACCAACCTGGGTAAGTATGCAGGTCCAACCCGATTCGAGACTTTCATTCCAATTGCAAGCTTCTGGTACCTTACCTCATACTGCCTTTGCCTTCTTTGCCGCTGCCTTCCTACCTACCTACCTATGAACTGCTGTCTGTTCCTGCAGCTGTCAGAATCGCCTCTCCTGTTCTCTTCTCACAACTTGGCTTACTTCCGTTCGGGCTAGACAGAGTAACAGTACATGATTCAAAACGCAGGTACCATCGCCCACAGCTGGACTCGTTATTATTACTGGTTCTTAGACAGAAGAGAGGATTGGAAAATCGGTGACATGGCTGACATGGCTCCTCTAAACAGCGAAGATCGCCTGTTGTGCTGTGCTGTGCTGTGTTGGCAGAAGAGATGCGGAGCAGCCGAATGCGGCAAAGCAAATGCGATCAAGCCAACCAGGCGAGGCCAGAAATGCCATGTTCGAGGTGTATGTAAACCTCCTACTTACTGACCTAGGTACTCCTCTCCTCTGTCCATCATATTTTCAACTACCTACGTACAGTACTGTACTGCAAGGATTGTACAGATTCAACTTCATACCATGGAACTGCTCTACTCTGCCTGCTGTACCCCGTCTGGTAGATAGATAGTCAACATGCACCTCAAATAATCACAACGGAAGCTGCCAGCCCATCAAATCCACCTGTCTAGCCCGTTTGACACAATCTGCGGCCCGTATGTACTCGGCCATGGCTCTGGCTCTGGAGCTCCTTTATCCCGCTCGCTGCTGGCCATTCAGCTTGCGCCTACCTACTTACTTACCTACCTACCTGGGCATCACTCCCATTGCCTCAAGAGTCAACATAACCAACCCACTGAGCCAATACTATTATTGCTACCCCCCCCCCCCAAACAATTGCCATCCATCATTTATTATCACTCTCCGAAATGTGCTATCATAACGCCCTATACTCCTGCCGTTTCGAGCCCACTATTCCCATCCACTATTATACCTAGTTCTAGCCGCTATCAGCAGCTGGAACTAAATAATCTGATCGCATCTTCCTCCATACCCTCCCTACCTGCCTTGCCTACCAAACCAGCAAACCCCCCTCACTTCATTTCTGCCGGCGTATCTCACTCATCTTATTGCGGCCGGGGGCTCGCATTTGAACATCCAACTCGGCCTTCTAACCTTAACTCAGCTTCCTCCCTCCCTCGCTGCCCTGCGCTGCCCTGTTTGTGAGCAAACCGCGCCGTCTCCCACTACTACCACTACCACTACCACTACTTCCTGAGCGCTATCAACTCCGAGATGAAATGAGCATTCCTCGATAAACCCCCACTGGGCTTGGGAATTGTAAAAACCCGATCTTGCTCCGGATTCTCGTGCTCTCGAGTTCCTGCGTTTGCTCTCGTACTTTCCGGACCCGCTACGACCTCAATCCTGGTACTTTTCTGCGTTACTCCTCATGTCATACCAGAAATTGTTGCAAAACCCACTGTGATCGTGTGCCTCAACATCGCCGGTCCTCGAAGCCCCCTGAATACCCTCGAGATACGAACTAGCTATATCTGTCTGCAAGACCTGTCTGTGGTAGTCAGCTTCCAGGTTGTCAAGCATCCTAGTCCGCCCAGTCTGAGCAAGCCGCTGCTGCACTGACTGACTGACTACTTACTCAACAACGTCTGCTTACACTTGAGCCCCCTTCGACGTCAACTGTTGAATTGCACCGTAGTATTTGTGGTAAGTTCCAATTGATTGTGCTTCTGCTGCATGCGAGCGAAGACTAACTCCTGAATTCACAGAGCCGGAAGAGACTGACACTCCACCACATCCCTCGCCCCGGCCATGGTGTGAATATCCTCAAGTGCCCCCAACCTACTTCTGTTCTCACGACTCTCCCCTTACCACTCAAAGCCAGGACTATACCATACATTGACGAGGGGCATACAAAACGGGCAGGATATATACTGGGCGAAGAAGAAGGTGGATGTCGATTGGCAGAAGCTGAGGGTTGTCTACCTAGATTGAGGGCCCTACAAGGACAAAACAGAGCAGGCAGCATTCCTGCCTTAGGTCTCGAACACACGGTAGCCACTCGACTTTGCTATGAGTTGGGATCAACAAGCATACAGGCATGCCACCATCAGCCTCTGTAGCTCGTTCATTTGCTAATACCATACAGCTTTGGGAATCCAAACGCTCAACCACCTACTCCCACACAGACCCCAACATCTGGCCAGTTCCCAAGTCCAACTGCATTTCAGACGCCGAGGAATAGCTCAAGTTTTGAGAACAGAGGTGGCTGGACTCCAACATTTGCGGAGGAATATTCTGTGAGCGACTATTTTTCTCCCTTGGCTGTTGTGCTTGAGAATTTTATATGGTCTACTAGGCCCATGATCTCCCTCGTACGAAGAAGCACTAGCCTTTTTTTTGTTGACAACCTCCGAACAATGTTGCTGGTGTGGAAATCAATATGGAAAATCTCAAGCTGATTTTATCCAGGTTTTCAACGCCACTCCTGGCCGGCTGACCAGCTCTCAACAACACTTCGCCGACGCTTCAACCCCAAGACCTTCGACCGCTTCTACTCAGAACCGACGTCTTTCTGCGGGAGATTTTGCTGCTGAACTTGCAACCCATGTTCATCATCTTTCACCAAACCCTAGCCTTTCACTCCCACCTGTCGACCCTTCCAACCAACTCCCTTCATCTCCAGGTCCCTACCCTAACGCACAAGGCCATTTCGATGACAGCACCAATATCCAGGTAACACCACGGAAGCCCAGGAAACGTTTGGAGGAAGCCTTCAGCGCGCAGACTGCCACTCCTCCAGCAACGAAATCCAAGGGGTCAAGGAAACTAGCCCCGAAATTGCCAACGGATATAATGCAGAATGAGTCGCAAGATAGCCATTATGGCGCCTCGCAAACCCCAACCCACCAACAAAATCTCATGTCATTTCCCTCAAGCTCTTCGGAGTTCTTTTACCCCATGTCAGCCCCAGCGACAGCTCCGGTTTTTACCAATACAAAGCCGTTCTGGGACCCAGATGCAAGCATGGGTGGTATGGACCTCGACTTCAGCACCGACGACCCCTCCATGTTCAGCATGGGATCACATAGAATGAGCAACTCGTTCGACTGGGGAAGGAGTAATCAGATGTTCCAAGAGACAGTGAAAATCCCCACCCCAACTCCGAATATCACAACCCAAAGTGAACAGAGCCCAGTCAAGCGCCAACGCCCCTTAGCTCCAAAGCTTCCAATATCAACCACAGAACTGCTACCGTCAACAATGGCCCAGTTTGATTTCAACAGTGTTTCAGCGTCGGAAGACCCTTTCTCTCCATCAGCACTTGGAGGGGTAGATCCTGGACTGTTATTCAGTCGCAACAACCCTGTCCCTATGCAATCTGAATTTCAAGATGTTCCACTACCGCCCACTCGACCCGTTACGAGCCACGTGGAGTTGAAGCCTTATCAACACCAGCTACGAGAGTCGATGCGGGACCAAGAGGAGCTGCGTCGGTCTCGCGGCTCGAGAGAAAGTAGCAGAACCCGCCGATTTGAACGGGGAACTGTGAGTTCACCCGTGAAAGGCTCCGCACGCCCAGGACTGCAAAGGAGTGTAAGTGATGGCCGGGGAAGGCGATCTCAAGGTCATGCTCCTGCCACAGTTTCTCAGACGCCCCAACTAAGTTCCTCGCAAGACCGAGCATTGTCTCGCACCAGCACAGGAAGAATTTCTCCAACGAAGCATCAGCGGCCGAGCAATCTTATGTCCATACCGGAGATGGAACGGCCGCGGACGCGAACAGAGGTGAAATTCACCATCGACGCCAATGGACGGGCTAGGACCGAGACCGTACTTGTGGAAGAGGATCCCAGGACAAGCAGGGGTGGCCCGTCAGCGCGCAGTGAGGGATGGGAGTCTTCGCAGTATGATGAGTCTTCTTCAGATGATGAGCCAATCCTGGTACCAAGCCGAAATTCCTCTTTCTCGCTTCCACAACAGAAAGCACCAAAAATTGGAAACTTTGACACGTCGAGAGTGCAGAGAAGCAGATCCGGTGGCTACAGTCAATCCGAGTCCTCAAGTCAGCGATCATTCCGGCGTGATAGTCTTGGGAGCGAGGCGGAAACCGTCATGGAGGAGGACGATGGTTCTGGTGATGCAGCACAAGCTTTACGCAAAGTCATGGAAGCTCGCAAGAAAGGACAAGTCAAGTCACGGAACCCGCAGCATCATCGGTATTCCGATTCCACACCTCGAGGCAAGTCTCAGTACGGCAATTACGGCTCTTCCGCCAATATGTCACCAACTACTATCACCGATCCTGATGGAGGAACCACGCCATCGAGCACGAAGAGCGGCACCACCCGATGCGTCTGTGGCAATTCCGATAGTGAAGGCTTGATGATTCTATGGTATGTAGTGAGGAACAGTGTATTTGTCACTCGACTAACCTTCTTAGCGAATCTTGTGATAACTGGCTCCATGCCGATTGTGTCGGTATCGACCATAGAAGCCTTCCTCCTGTCTATGTTTGCGCTTTCTGTGCTCAAACCCCAAACCTGCGAGGTGGGCGGATTCGAGAGCCAGCAAAAGGAGTTTCCCGGATGGGCTTGTCGCCTCTGGCACACAAGTCCTTTAAGTCGTTCCGGTGATATTAATCCAACTCCGGGGTGAACATGGCATATACAACGAGACGTGAAGAAGCTTTGGAGGAAGCAAACGGTATGCTCTTTATATGCCCAAAACACAGCATCGTCCTTCTCCTTGTCCTGCAATTCATTGAAATTGCGAAAGGGGCAATGTCTGGATGGCCGACGGGAAGAATTCAAGCGGCGTAATACACGTTTTCCTTTGCCTAGATACCCTTCTTGTGTAGAGATAGTGGATAGGCTTGCACGGAGCTGCATACGTCGAGCAATAGCAGGTGAATTAGGAATAAGTACGTGGGCGTAATCTGCATAGCGGAATGTAAATACGTCATCAACCCTCCGTGCCTATGCAGACATATAGGGTGACTAGTTAGTTGCTGTCCCTACAGTGTGCATGTAAGTGCTTTAGTTGGCAGTGAGCAACTGCAGTGCAGTACAGTGCAGTCTGGGTGGGTCCAATGCCTCCGACATCTTCAATTGTTGTTGACAAGGCTTTTCCAGCAGCAGCCGAGCATTCAGCAGTTCTGAATAATACCTAGGCAACGTGAGCTCCTGCGTATATCCGAGCACTGCTCTTCTACCCCGCCACTCCCTATGGTAGCTGGGTACCGTACCTACCTACCTAGCCGTTCTCTTCCCTTCCATTCCGAAAACCGGAGGTGAGGGGCAGAACACCAGAACACAAACATCTTTCCAAAAAGTCAACTGGCTGCCATCTCAAACTTACCTATCTCTCCTCTTTACACACTCACACTCACACTCGCACCCACAACACTTACACTTACACCCTTCTATATCTTACACACTCAATACTACAGCTCAACATGGCCACTCACAATATCGTCGTCTTTGGAGGAGACCACTGCGGTCCTGAGGTGAGCTCCGCTCAATCCAATTAATTACCAGCCAATTCAAGTCAAACTAACCAACCAACCAACAAAATAGGTAGTTGCGGAAGCAGTAAAGGTACAATCCTTCCATCTTTGAAAAGCAGGCAGACAGGCAGAATTGAATGAACAAACGAACGAACCCGTATTGACAGACGTCTTTCTCCTTAGATACTCAAAGTCATCGAAGCTGAGCGCCCAAGTGTTGGAAAGTTCAACTTCCAAGAGCATCTTCTTGGTGGTGTAAGTACCTCCTAGCAC
>JAFJYG010000620.1:0-32627 GCA_017366145.1 Cadophora sp. M221
CTTCCCATCCCCTCCCTATCAGCAGACCCCTCGCTTGAAGCTTAAACCTTAATACTCAACAGAAAGGTGATTTTACTTTATGTAACGGCCAGCAGCCTTATCTTTGACCTGCAGCAACACTACAGCACAGGACAGAACACGAAACAAGCCCTCCTCTACAAGCCTTCCTCGAAGGTACATTTTGCGGGGTAGCTAGATCGTAGGATAGCGTAACTTGCCTGCCGAGTTCCATCACCAGCCATACCTACCTAGGTAGGTACCTCTAGGCAAGTAAAATTTCTGTAAAGATACTGTACGAACCCTTCCAGCTCCAGCTCCAGCTCCAGCTCCAACTTCCCCGAAACTGTAAAACGGGGGACCTCGGCAGCCTATCTCCCCGCTGCACTAGACTCCGCCTCCGCCTCTCCCCCCTTTCTTATTTCAGGTACAGTACAGGCTGTTTATCTCCCTTTCCCCACAACACCAAACGTAAAAAAAGCAAGCAATCTCAGCATCCACATCCACATTTTGCGCCATCGAGGCGAGTGGTCAGCATGCATTCCATCGTTGGAAGGAGTGGATTGGAGTGGAGGGAGTGGAGATTGAGTGGGGCGCTGTGCGATTTGCAACAAAAATAAAACCCAACAGACGGATTTGATTTGATTTGATTACATGTCTTCTTTGTCTTGGTTTGTACTCTGTACTGTACTGTGTGTGTACTTTTGGCTTGTGGGTTTGGTGAGGGGAGGTGTGGGGTTGTGGGCTGATTGATTATGGAGGTGGATGATATGCGATGCGATGTACTGTAATGCGATGTTGTTTGTCAGCGGGCGGATTTGATTGGGAGGAGGGTCTTTTCTTGAAGATGAGTAATGTTCCGAAGGGAGGGAGACTTATCTACTTGTAAGGTGGGAATGAAAGGTAGGTAGGTAGGTATGCGGCTTATGGATGTTGATGCTAATGATGCTGAGTGAGGTTGTGGGTGCGGAAGTGGGCTTTGAAGAGTGTGAGTTGGAGGGAGGCGAGGAGGTATAAACCTCTGTAAGATTTTGCGAAGTTAAGCTAAGTCTGGTATATATTGGAAGGAAAGATAGGTAACCGGCCTGTTGGACATACCCAGGTAGAGTTAGACAAATGAACAGGCTTTACATTATTTTGAGAATCATATGGCTATTGCTCTTGACCTGAAGACTACCGGGAAGGGAGGCGGGGATTTGCTACTTCCAAGCTCTAATAACTCTCTCATAGACATTCTATAAAGGTAAAATTAGCCTGTATTGGACTGGTATATGCACAAAGCGATCGATTTTTGTAGATCTCAAATTATCCGAAGATTAGACATAAGAGAAGAGCAGCTAGCGCACCAGAGCCTCATTCAGCACATCAGGAAAGGGGGACTTGACCTCGCTTCCGCCAAGACAACCCCTTCAACCAACTTCATCCACTTTCATCCACACATCATCACCATCCCCCCCCTTATCTTCGCTTATCATACATTGCAATCCTTAAGGACTCACTCGGTGACAGCCCCGAGGATCCGGGTGAAGAAGTAGTTCTAGTGTGGACAGCCTCATTTTTCCATTTGGTGGTGGCGGGGTGCATCTCACCCCTGCCATCACTCTCCGTTCCTTGAATTCTGCCCTGTACTGTACCTCATCCCATACCTGCCTATTTTCACATGTTTGGGATCTCATTTCTGGTTGCCTGAGTCTTTTGCGTCATGATTCCTGATTCCTGTTGCTCAGAGTCTGAGTCACTCCAAGAAACTAGAGTCGTTCTTCCCTCTCTGAAGTTGTCAACGAGCCCGTGGTCGGCGGGCTCTAGTACGTTTGTTCCACCTGCTCTGACCTGCTATTGCAAAGCCATGCATCAGCTTGATTTCATCCAAAATACTATTCAAGACAATATCTCGTCAAGTATCGAGAGATCAAATCAGACGAAACCCAGCCCTATCCATCTTTGTGGCTTGCATGCGGTCCTTTTGATATTAAAGTGGCGGTGGCTGAACATGCGAGGACGTTGAGTTGGGGGCCTTCTGACTGGTTAACAGCAGACCGTTTATCGCATCCTTCAACATGTCAAGCGATATGGCTTATTCTGGGTAATTATTCCACGAATCTGGTCTGCAAACGACTCCAGCTCCCGAGGACCGTTGAATTTGAGTGTGTATTGTCCTTGAAGGCTGCGATAAAGTGCTCTTTCCCATACCACGTATCCAATCATTAAGAAGAATGTTGCACCGTGTTCTCCAACGAGTCACAGAAAGCAGGCACTCAGCCTTATGACCCTGGCAAGTTGAATTGACGGGCAGGTTCTTATAGTCTGGATATCCTATTACTCTCGAAATTATCCTTCAAAATGGCGATCAACTACCCCTCGATCAGACATTTCTTCAGGAGTCACCGCGAAAGACATGTCTGGACTGGTGGTTGACGAGACTGCGGTCTCACCTGGGTCATCTCCACTGCTTCCTCCACAAGTGGCAGCAAACGAAACCGAGGGAAGACCTCGGATCACACACATTCGAAGCACTGGCTCTGTCTCTTTTGCCACGCCTTCTCAAGAGACGCCACAGCGAAATTCCACAGCCAGAGAACATCTCCCTGGCCAATCCAGTGCTTCAGACGTGGAGGCGAAGAAAATATACTGGCGCTCGCCTGCAAGCATGATCGGATGTTTCTTTATTGGTATATTCGTTGCTTTAGGACATCACTTGTATTACACCTCTCTGAAAGCGGACCTTGTTGGAAATGAGGACGAGCAGCAGAGGAAGCTCAGGTTAGTACCATTCCCCTTTCGACGCATTTCCTGTCACACGAGATCTTCCCGATGCTGTTTACATGCTAACCGAACCCCTTTCTTCTAGATATGGCACCACTTTCGCCTTCGTCACACAGGTCAGCCTGGTCGGCTCTGTCGGGTTCGCTTACTCACAATGGCTTTGGAAATCCTTGAGGACGACTAGAGTTTCCGTGCAATGTCTCGACTCGGCATTCTCGGCTGATACACAATTAATCTCTATGTTCAATCCAGAAATGTGCTGGAAGATCAAGCTTGGATCACTCCTTGCCCTTCTGGCATGGTGAGTTAGACTGGTTGCGCTTCACTTTTGCTGACAATTACTAACAGATGCTCAGGTGTCTTCAACTTCCGTCGCTAATTACGCCAGCAACACTTGGAGTTATCCCTAGCACTCAGGTCGTGAACACGACTGCAGAGGTACCACGTCTTCTCATTTCGACAAACGATACGGGACAGTATTCACGCTTTGAATACTCAGCTCCACTCCTCCCGGATACTGTAGAGGGACTCAACGACACAAATAACTTTTTCGTTGGTCCCAGGACTATCATCTCCCGACTCTCTTCTGCAACGGCAACAACAGGCCAGATACTGCCCATCCATCCTCGATTCACAAACATGTCGTACTCCCTCCAGTTCTTTGGTCCTACTGTCAAATGTGGGGAAGCCAACAGTACCCAGGCAGCGATCATAGATCGTCTTCTTCAGCTGAAAATGGCGAATTCAATAGATAACTTCACTGAGCAGATCTCCGCATACTTTGGATTTGTCCCGAACAACTACATCATGAGTGGTGGTGAAGTGACCGACGTTGCAACCGTGAACGACATTTCGGATATCAGGATGCAACGACCTGCAAATACCTCATCTAATCAGCTGTGGACGACCTATCAAAGATACTTCTGGAACGCCTCTGGTGTCAGGTATACCGAAGTCCATCATACTGTCTGTCGCTTGTTCAATGCTTCATACGACGTCAACTTCGACTTCAGAGCAGGCAACCAGACCATCTCCAAGAACCAAGAATTGAAGACCTATAACGAGATCGAATATCCCCAAGACGATCCATTTACCTTAACAAACTATGCCGCACATTCGTATTCTGCATTCATGTGGGTACTGACGGATCAACTCGTCGGATCGATGGGTTTCTGGATAGACAATACCACCAACCGAAAGTTCAGCTCGATATCTACCCCGATTGAGCATAACAGTCTACTCGGCAGCGTGGACCTGGATCCGTTTTTTGACTACAACGATGCTCTATATCGGCAGAACGCAACAACTCTGAATAAAACCATGGGGGATCAGCGGGTGGAAGACAAGGCTTTGGCGAAGAACAAGACGTTGAATGCGCTGATTGAGGAGTTATCCTTCAATGTCACAATCAGCTTTATGAGCAGCACTCTACTCTCGTAAGCATCTCTTCCGTACTAATACTGTCATTCGCGCAATCTACTGCAATATTTACATGTTCGCGTATTTAGAGCCAGTTACTAACTAACAAACAGGCCATTGGTAAACACAACCGTTCTCTGCACCACCACCGTAAACGTCTACTCCTACAAACGCCAAAGTCTCTTCCTCGCCTATGGCCTCGCAATCCTCACAACCCTCACCGCCAACATCCTTGGCATAGCCGCCTACCTCGACAACGGGTCCGCACACGACAGGAACTTCTCCGCCATCCTCGGCGCCACAAGAGAAGCGCAGCTGAGAGAGCTCTTTACCGATGATGACCATGGCATTCTACCTGTGCCGAAACCGACTAAGAGGACCTTGCTGAAGTTCAGGAATATGGATGAGGGGGGCTGGAGTTTTAGACGTACGGATGTGGAAATGGAGGGTGAGGGGAGCTGGAGGAGTTTGATGCAGAGGAGGACGAGTGTTGTGCCGAGACGGGGGGGTTGGAGGGGGAAAGTTTTCTTTTGGAGGGTGGATGGGGGAAAACATGGTTAATGGGGTTATATGAGAGGGAGAATAGTGAATGGTGTTGACAAAAAGAGAGGGACAACGGATTGGATGGGCCTGAAACCGCTTGGAGCGGGAAAGACGATGAAAGTCTTGGGAAGGATATCCTCGGAGAGCAATGACTAATGAGCCGAATTACTCCGGTATTGGGATATTGCAAGGTACGATTCGATTTTACCTTTGATGTTCGACTGCTGACTATAAAAACAGGCGATTCGAGTTGAGAGAATTGCTGTTAGCCACGCTAGATAACCCGCGTATACAATATAATTTCCCGAAATCTAATAATATTATGTTATCTTTATAGTAGATTGTATTAGTTTAAACTAGGCGTTGTTATAATTACTCATGTCGTACTATACCTGAAGTTTAAACGCCATTATTTCCCCTTGTGTTTGGACAGCCTCGCTAAATGAGGGTAATTTCAGGGGCTGAAGCGAGTGGTTTAGGGGCAATGCGGGGTAAACTTGCCGTAGATTAGCCTGAAAGCCCAACTTGACGACCACATTCTCGATAATTTTCTCAAAGCACTTCAACAACCTCACTCCATCTCACCAAAGATTTGTCCGCAGAGGTAGAATCTCCGGTAACTCTGTAAACATGCTGATCCTCCCCGACGAACTGCTCTGTCTTATCACATCCCACCTCCCGAACAGAGACATCAAGAATGTCCGCCTTGCAAACAAACGCCTTCGATCGACTAGCACCCTACGTTTCGAACGAGTCTTTCTCTCGCCGAGTTACAAGAATATCGAGGTCCTACGTGCTATTGCAGAACATATCGAGTTTCGTAATCAAGTCAAGGAGCTGGTCTACGATGATGCCCGATTCGCGAAATACACTGTGTGGAGAGAGGGAGAAGTGCTTCACGAATGGGAGGATGAACGGAAGCCAACGAGCGAGTTCCTTTTGAAATGCGAGAAAAACCTGAGCCTGGTGGGTGGACATGTGGCTGGTCTTGTTCGAGCGCGGACAGGTGCGGATCCTAAGCCAGACGAGGTGCTCATGGAATTCGATGACAACGTTGCCTTGTACCAACGGCTTTATGAGGAGCAGCAAGAAATTATCGATCAAGGACTGGATGTATCGGCTCTTGGGGATGCATTGCTAGCATTCCCGTCACTCGAGAGGGTCACTCTTACTTCCGAAGCTCATCAGTTGGGTATTCATGCTCCACGATACCCAACGCCATTGATCAAGTCATTCCCACCGAGTTTCAACTATCCCGCACCGTGGCCGTGGTCTGGCAGATTTGATGACCACAACGCCATTTCAGTCAAGCCCTGGGTAGAAGTGAAGAACTGCTGGCGTGGGTTCTCTCTAGTATTGCAAGAACTCACCAACTGCGAGCGAAGGATCCCAGCTTTCACTATCGATGTGAACCGGAATACCACAGGGATTGCTCACCAGTTCCTCGTCAGAAGGTCTCCAGAACTCGTAAACCTCGAAAAGATCTGCGAGAATCTGGAGCGTCTGGATCTCGCTATCAACATTGGACAATGCGACACCTTCAACGGGTTTAGACACCTTGCGTCCGGCCATTTGAGACACGCGCTGTCAAAAGCTATCAGGCTGCGTTACTTCTCTCTACATACAAGCGCTCTTGCTCGAGATATCAAAGGCTTCGGTGATTCGATGGCTGATGATTTCACCGATGCTCTGAGAAGCATTCCACTTGAAAGCTGGCCTAATCTGCGCCACTTAACACTCTCGCACTTCCTCGTCAGAAGTGAGAACCTTTTGCGGTTTCTATCTCAACTCCCACCGGGTATCAGCTCTCTCGAATTTGTCGATATCAAAATTCTCGACATGCAATGGGCAGAGCTCCTCGAACAGTTCAAAACCCGTCTTCATTACGAAGGGAGAAAACCTCACATTGCAATCGCCCTGTCGCAGGAAGTTGCCAGTAGGAAAATATGGATGCGCAGTGAGATTGCTCGATTTATGGACGGGGGCGAGAATCCTTTTGTTGTAAGCTCCTCGGGAAATGAGATACGGCGGGGGTTTGGCACTGTCAGAGATGACTTCGATGAGTCATTTGAAGAGCCCTGGGGCTAGGTGAGAGAATGAATATATAAATTGTGCAGAAGATAATGTACAGCTCAGAGGATAAGCTTAATGAAAGTTGCACTTGCGAGAAAATGTCTCATGGCCTTCATTACTTGCGGCGCAAGTGCAGTTTTCGTATTTGTATCGTGGATGGTGATATGTCAATCCAATCCTGTAGTGAGAGGCATTTAGATACCCATTTTCCACGATTGTGACATTCTTAATTTGTGGAAAGGTAATTTATTTGATGATTCAGTTGACTCGTGATCCATCATCCCCAGATACCTAAATCCCCGAAAATTTAGGAAGCGCCTTGATAATTCTCGTCAAAGTTCACAACCCATCTCGGATCTGTCCATAAGTTAGCATTGTTCCCATTTTCTTCTTCAAGCACAGCTCGGCTGAAGACTATGCAACTCCTCTCCCCAGCGCTGCAGAGCTCTGGAAACCTTCTCAAGCGCCAGGTCTCATGCTCATCTGTAGAAAACTCATAGGATGGGGAAAAGCTTACCATTCCAGGGTTTTTCTTTGGGTAGATTGTATGGCGCTGCGTTCTGGTCGTAAGGCACGATGCCGCTCTGCCAATCCGCTGTTCCTGGCTCCAACAGACTCTCCACAATATTGCCAGGTATGACCACCCCACATTCAAAGTTGGTGATCTTGACAAGCTTGGTATCGGATGTAGCCTTGTTCCTCTTCTTGTCTTCTTCAAGCGCCCCCCATGCAGATTGTGAGAAGTTGGCCGAACCGATGTAGACGAAGTATGGTGCGGCATTTGTGTCTTGTGGACTGTACGCCAGGATGAGCTTCTGATGAAATAACTTTCCGGTGTCTTTCGACTTGTAGTGATGGAATATTCCTTTGACTGCGCTCGGTGCATCTGCCCAAGGATGGATGTGGCAACCTATGTTACTTGCGGCATCTTGTGACGTTGCATCGGCACTCTTGACATCCCCCACACTTGGGTAGAACAGCTTCATGTCTGGAACTGATGGGCTGTCATCGCCTGCTATGATAAATTTCCTGCCCAGCGCACAGTCGTTGAAGCTGTTCAGCCACTTTGCTGTCAATCTACCGACACTTGCTGTACATATCTCGAGCGCCATTTCCTTTGCTCCTTTTGAGGCTAGATGTAGATCAAGATCACGGACAATGCGTCTCAATCGAAGGAGGCCATGTTTTTCTGCCTTGGCGCCAGAGCAGACACCAGGCACGGAAGTAGTGAGATGTACCTTCACCGTAGAATAGTCATAAATTCCCTGAATAGACTCGATAAATGCCTTGGGGGTTCCAAGAGCCGAAAGATGCGATAAAAAGTCGGTTTCGAAAGGGGACGGCGTCGAGGTCGATCGTGAAGCGCGCTTCGGGAGATCGTGGATGTACCAGTGATTGTCACCCAAGACTGTGTCAATATTCATCATGTTACACGATGTTATAACTAGCCTGAGAAAATCGGGATATACTAGCGTAAGGATCTTGGAATGCGAAGAGCCGGACGACCATGCGTAGAAGGCATGGTAATTGATGCCAAGTCGCTTAGAATATAACTCGCGGAGTTTGGGCTCGATGATCGGCATCGTCTTCTTCGCGATTTTGTCTGCTTTTCCGCCTTGTACAAAGGGGACTCCAGCCTGCCGACATGCTTCTGAAGTCATCGGATCTATGGACACGAAAGGTCAGTGAGTGACATTCGACAATCTCTTGGCACCGCTGGAAGAAAGAGCAGGATCAAACTTACCCATGTTGACATCTCGCCCAATGTAGACCTATTGATTGGCGTTAGCAAATTCGAGCTTGAACGCGGAAACGTATACTTACTGGTACCGCAGTAGAGGAGTGGGAAAGTGGGAAGTGATCGTATAATTCTTCCTCGCCAATGAAGAAGGAGAATGCGCAGGCCGAAACAAGGCTTTTTCCTTGGATCACATCTCTGAGGTTGACACAATTCTTAGTATCATGTCTTCCAGGTGTACGGGTAATGCGGAGAGCGCCGTTTGGGTATGTCATTTTGGCTTCTGCTGTACTGGAAGAGGAAAAGTTGGCTAGATTATATTTATCAGCATTGATGAATCCCGTACAGGCGAGGAACGTACATGTGGCTCGACCGAAAGAAGTCGAGTTCGAGTCTTGGGAGCTGGAGCTGGAGATACTCGCGGTACTTGTACCAAGAGATGAAGGGGTGCGCTTCGAATTTTGCGGTCCTATTTCTTCTTCGGCTTTCCGCTTTGATCCCGCACTGCTATTTCCAAGTCGATTCGGAGATGGAGTTGGTGAGAGAGACGCTGTTGACGAGCCAGAGGCTGTCGGGGTTCCAGAAGCTGTTGAAGAGCCATCCATCTTGGAGAGTCTGATGGCCTCCTGAAGCTCACGGTCTTCCTCGAGAAGCTTTGGCGAAGGAGAAGGGGAGCACGAAGCTGTTGAAGAATCGCCCATTTGAGAGAGTCTTATGGCCTCTTGAAGCTGGCGATCCTCTTCAAGCTGCCACGAGTCGGTACGAGATGCTTCGAGGGCTAGTCTTCGACGAAAGTTAGTTTCCTCGAATGGAATGTGGGATCTAACTTACTCCAAGTCGTGGTCCATCTTTGTTTCAATATGGGAGCCTAAGGTTAGATGAATTTGAAAGGAAACCGGTTCTTTTGTCGTGATGTGGATGGCAGCATGGAGATAGAAGACGCGACAAACAGATGAATCCAGAGATGTCGTCACGGTCTCACGTGCAATCTTAGCTTCCACGCAGCGCGCTACCACTCGACACTGCAATAGTTGAATATTCGAATATTACCTGTAGGTAGGTAAATGGTAAACATAGCTGAAAAGCATTTGAGAGCCAGGCCCTGCCAGTTTCTACTGGGTGAGGGAAAGTTGCTAACTTGGATAATTGAAACTACTTACCCCCATCTTAACTTTGTGAGACAGTGATATTTTTTTACGTAGTATTTTTGAAATAAGTTCGAAGCATTATCTCCAAGTTATGTCAGGGCAAGATATACTTATTTTGGAGTTTAGATTATAAAGGAACCACTCTGTCTATTTCCGTTGCGCTGGAACATCGTCGTTTTAAACTCTTATTTTTACTTAAATCGGCAACCTTCTCCGTCCCCTTAGAGGCTGATGCAGCGCTTCGGTGAGCTATTATTTGTTTATAGTTAATCAGAGGAAAGTATGGCTGACATTTAAGGTAAAAGGGTTCTCCCCCCCGTTTAGTTCTATTTATGTATGATTAAAGCTTATGTACTGGCCTTTAACCTTCAGATTCACCCAGCCGAGAGATGTCACCTCTATATATTTCTAACATGGCATATATATATTGGGTTTGAACAAAAATCTTATGCGGAACTATGGTCCTTCATCCAAGGGCATAGGCATATATCCAAAGCGGTATTCGAAACGGATATATCTAGAAATGAACCAAACTTGAAAGACTTCGGATTTGAGCATATTTTTGGCATCGGAACAAGACTCCAAAGTTCAAAGATTATGCTTAGACTTTATCAACGGTGCTTTCTAGATTATTTCAAGCTAGCGGCTTCTTCTCTCACGATTGGGGAGGACTATCTTAACGCACGCGCTTTATTCGATTCGATTGGTGTGTACCTCTCATCAAAAGTGGGCCCGCAAGTAAACAAAGGAGTTGTACTGGGAATCGCGTTCGTAGAAATGTGCTCGATTTCAAAGCAATTTGAGATACAGATTGCACGGTACGTTAGAGTTTTGACGTTGTATTTTGGCTATAAATGAGAAAGACAATCATCGCGAGTTTCACCTAATGGGCACGGTAGCCTATGGCTATTGTCCAAAGAGTACCCTCAGCCACAGTCTCAACATTACTAGAAACATGCAGGTCATTCGCCTCGCACTTGGAAAAAAAATCGAAGATACCCTCTAGAAGTCATGGCTCATGGCTTCAAATGTACTCAGCTTTTCCCATACAGAGTTTGGACCTCGACTCTAAAGAACGGGCTTAACGCGCCCGAACACCTCGTGGAGCGGATGGTAGGTAATGAACATGCTGTAGAGACTGGAGAACAAGAAGGACGTCGAATCGGCGAAACATGAGTTTCCCTTGAGGAAGCTAAGAAATTCTCTATTGCGAGAAGCCTGATTTTACAGTTTGGCATTGATCAACAGCGGCATGTTATATCGCGCATCCTCGAGTAGGTATGCTTGCTCAGGGAGTGTTGTTTGCCTTCTGGCAAGGTATGAAGCATAACATGCATCACCTCCAAGAAAACCACGTCTGCTACAAGTACCTGAGCTCTCCTAGCGGCTGAGGAAGCTCCGGGAGCTGGTGGCGCGGAATCCTTCTGGCCGCAACCCCAGACCCCAGGTTTTCCCCACAGAACACAGCGCTTTGACTTCCACAGTTCCATGTTGGAGAATGTACATAAACAAATCTTCCACCTGGCCTTTTTCGAGTATTCAACGACCTGTGATTCGCTTGTTTGTTAGCCAGCTCACAGAAACGAAACAAGAAAACGATTATCGCGAAGCTGCTGTCAAGTCACATCAGCAACCAAACCAAGATGCAGATCACCAACATCTACCTCATTGCGATGATTGCCGTCACTGGAGGCGTCCTCTTCGGCTTCGATGTTGCATCGCTGTCTGCTCTGTATGCACACTGCCCTTCGAAAGACAACATCGGCTAACTCAGCTCTCCCAGCATTGGAACCCGCGCATACAGATGTTACTTTAACGAAGGCGCTCCCTGCTCGGGGCCCACGCCAGCCACTCAGGGTGGCATCACGGCTTCCATGTCCGGTGGCTCCTTTATTGGTTCGATTGCGTCTGGATTTTTCACAGATGTCATCGGCCGGAAGAAATCAATCCAATTCGGATCTCTATTTTGGTATGCTAAGCTCTTCAAAGATTTGTTCTCAACAGCCTGGCTTACCACGAGTTCTAGGATGATTGGGTGTGTTCTGATGTCCGCATCACAGAACATTGGAATGCTTATTTCTAGCCGCTTCATCAACGGTCTCGCAGTGGGCATCGTCTCAGCCCAGTTCCCCGTCTATATGTCTGAGCTTGCTCGGCCCAGCCATCGAGGCATGATCGTCGGCTGCCAGCAGTGGGCAATCACATGGGGCATCCTCATCATGTACTACATTGGTTACGGATGCTCATTCATCAATGGCAACCTCTCGTTCCGTCTAGCATGGGGTCTGATGATCATCCCAGCATTCATCATTTTCGCCGCCTTGTTCTTCATCCCGGAGTCCCCTCGCTGGCTTGCGAGTAAGGGAAAATTCGACGAAGCTCACGACGTGCTCGCTCTGGTTCATGCTCAAGGCAATCGGGATGATGCTTTTGTTCAAGTTGAAATGCTGGAAATAAAAGAGACGATTGAGATGGAAAGACACAGTACCGACACATCATATCTGGCACTCCTGAAACCCGACATGATCTGGCGCACTCACATCGGAATCTTCACTATGATATGGTGCCAGTTGACAGGTATCAATGTGATCATGTATTGTAAGTCTTGACGCAGTCCTGCAGCTTGATATAGACTGATGATATGTACAGACCTTGTGTTCGTCTTCGGAATGGCTGGGTCCACGGGAAACAGTGGTCTCATTGCTGGCTCGATCAGCTATGTGATTAACGTAGTCTCGACAGTCCCGATCCTACTACTCATCGACCGCGTGGGACGAAGAATACCATTCATCATTGGTGGTATCTCGCTGGCAACATGGTGGTTCGCAAGTGCCGCACTGATGGCTATTTACGGTCACCCAGCACCACCAGGTGGTCTGGACGGTATTTCCGAACAGAGCTGGGAAATTTCTGGACCGGCGTCCAAGGCAGTCATTGCGTGCTCTTACCTTGTTGTTGCTTCATACGCAGCACTCGTGGGCCCGATTACATGGTTTGTCGTCCCTACTAATAGTTGCTTGCGTTTTGAAGTGCTAACGACGTGGGTATAGGGTCTACCCACCCGAGTTGTTCCCCCTTCGCGTTCGAGGCAAGGCGGTCTCGGTCTCTATGGGATCGATGTGGCTCACGAACTTCGCGGTGACTTATTTCATCCCACCGTCGTTTGAAAACATCGCCTGGAAAACGTATATTATCTTTGGGGTCACAAACTTGATGATGGCTATTCACGTGTTCCTTGCTTTCCCCGAAACGGCTGGCAAAACACTTGAAGAAGTCGAGTCGATCTTCAAGTCCAAGATACCAGCTTGGAAGACAAAGACCGACAGGAAACGGATCGTTGCTTGGGAACAGGGCAATGTCGACACGGAACAGGTTGTGCAGGCACTTCACTACGGTGTTCCGGGCGAGACATCAAATGAAACCCCAGAAGCGAAGAGCGAAGTCGAGCAAGTTGAGCAAGTTGAGCACGGTCACACCGTTTCGAAGTAAGACAGTGGCAGAGAAAATACTTGAAAAGGCCGGCGGTGTCACACACTTTACAGCTATCTGTACTTGTCAATATCGGTAAGATACGAGTGGACTTGCGATTAGATTTAGATTCGTTTATCATAGGTGGCTGGTGCAAAGTCTTGAGAATTTCGGTCGCACGCAGAGTATGAGAGAATTTGGGATACGATGTTAGGGTTCCTTTCAATCTTGATTAACTTTGTATCACTACAAAATTCCGAAGAGGTTTTATGTAAAAGTGGCTAGAAAATTCTACTACAGTGCTTTAGATATTATGACGTGGGTGATATTTTGCAGCCCTTAGGCTCGGCTTGCCTTACCCCTTTCTCTGAAAAGATCTGGAGTACTAATTCCGCCCAAAAAACTTGTATTCAAGTGGTAGACGAACACACGACTAGGCGGCGAGCTCTGATGCCTAGCCTCGCTTAAACACAAATTCCAAATATTGACAGGGCCTTGAGAACGGCAATGTTACGTCATTCAGCTCATCTATCTACTCATTCTACTGATGCCTGCCTGCTGCATTTGCACCCCCATCCACTAGCATATGAGCGCCCGTTACGTACGAGGCCTCATCACTCAGCAACCAAGCCGTCATATACGCGATTTCTTCTGGTTCACCAAAGCGAGCCATGGGGACTGCTGGGGGAGGTATGTCCGTACGACCACCTCTCATCATGGGCGTGTCAATGACACCTGGCATGACAGTATTGATCCTAATTTTGCGCCGTCCCACTTCCAACGCTGCACTTTTCACCATTCCATTTGCCGCATGCTTGGATGCTGTGAAGACTGCTCCATTTTGAAACCCTCGCTCCGCATACATACTCGCGATGTGCACGAAGCTGCTAGGCTCCTCCAAGAAGCCTGGCTGCAAAGAGTGTTCAAGGAGGAAGTAGAGCGCTCGAACATTCAGGTCCATGATGAAGTTGAACTCGGCCTCGTCGGTATCGGTGATGACCTGCTGGCCGAGTTTGTGGCCGCCTGTGCCCGCGAAATTGGCGATGCCGTCAAGTTTGCCGAATTTTTGCTTCGTCTGGTCGAGAAAGTTTCGTACGGACTCTCGGTTGGTGACACTGATAGAATCTGAGAAGACTCTGCTTCTTTCATCGTTGGTCAATGAGGTGGTGAATTCTGCCAAAAGCGATTTGTTGATGTCGCAAATGCCTAGGCTCGCGCCTTTGGCGAGAAGGATTTTAGTGGTGGCTAAGCCCATCCCAGACGCAGCGCCAGTGACGATATATACTTTGCCAGAATGTGACGACATGGTTGAGAATTTGGTTGTTTGAAATTGTGTCAAGTGAGATATGAAGTAGATTTGCGGAGTTGAGGGGGGTGAGGGGGGTGAGGACGACACGATCAATGATATACCATTTAGGGGGTGCCAAAGTCGAAAGTACTAGTTACCTAGGTACTTTAAGGTAGGCAATACCACTCTGTATAATGCAATGAAGTAAATCTGAACAAACCTTACTTACAGGACAGTAGAGACGGGAAAATATCGTCTGGATTGGGGTTGGCTCACAAGCACTCGCTCGGAAACTGGATTTCCGAGGGTACCCTTCCTCCCCCCCACTATCATTTCCACGTTGAACCCTACCTCCGCATATGCATCAACTAGGCACTCTGTGCCAATAAATTTAGTTTCTTTCGTGGACTGGTTAGCGGCCATGGAGCTATCAAGGCTAACCCAGGGAGATTGTATCGCCGCATTTCTAACAACCTGACCGTAATTCTGCTCACACAACACCAAGACTTGATTGTTTACATGACTTCCAGGTTTGACTGCCCGCACCAATTACACTACATATCTTGGAACGACGTAACATATGATACAGAACAAAGCAGACAGCCTCTTGACATTGCCCATCCTCGCTCTCTCACCTCCGCGAACGACCTGAACCGGGTTTTATGGCCCTATCCACTCCTCGCGGAGCATCTTGCCACCAACTTCAACAGGCTGGCAAGCACAAAGTATTCCAATCAATCTCACAGGGTTCTCATCGGAGAGGTTTTTCCATTTGTGCATCGTGGCTCTCTGCACGACAGAATCCTAGCGACACCATTTAGATTCATGCAGAATTCAAACAATTCCAAACTTCTTTCTGGGACATACATACCCCCGGTTTCAGTTGCACCTTTTCACCCGAGTCCAGCTCCATTTCCAGC
The DNA here is from genome assembly GCA_017366145.1 of Cadophora sp. M221. Classification (NCBI taxonomy): domain Eukaryota; kingdom Fungi; phylum Ascomycota; class Leotiomycetes; order Helotiales; family Ploettnerulaceae; genus Cadophora; species Cadophora sp. M221. Next base: position 15,358 of record JAFJYG010000620.1, read on the forward strand.
CCTCCCTCTATCAGTATCGTGAAGTCCACACTCAAGGTTCTGTGGAAGACGGTTTCTGCGCCGGGGCCCAGTTCGAAATAAGTCATCACCACTCCATTTGGCAGCGCCGTCTCCAATCCGGCATGCGATGCCTCATTCTGAGCGTGATCTGCTGAAATATACGAACTCAGGTCCGTATTGCTGGCAATATTGGCGGGTATCGACGCCAGGGCGTAGGCCCGAGCTACAGTTCCATTTGCAAGCGGACGACATGTGAGACTGGTGTCATGTGTAAGCACTGATCTGCCCAAAGGGTCGAGCGAAGTGAGATAACGCTTGTACTGCTCCATTGAAACTGGCTGATTGGTATCTTCGAACCTGGACGATAGGATGGTTGAATATTTGATATCGGGATTGAATATATACACTCTGAAAATGAACGGACAAATGACCTGCTACGCCGAGCAGTAAAACAATAATGACAGTAGAGCTTTAAGCTAGACCCAGCACCATATTTGGGGCCTCGTTCACGGGAAGTTTAGAAATTGAGAGAAGGCAGAGCGGCCATTATTCGTAGCATAAAACCCACACGTTTGGTTGAATATCCGTTCGGCGGACGCGATGCTGAGGCAGGGGGTTGGCGGGGGCAGGGTTGGCCCTCCTCGAATCTTCTACATAAGTTCCCTCCCATGTACCTCACGTAAGGCTTTCTGGAGAATGTATGGAACCAGGGGACTTGCATGAACTCGGGCCCGGACCCAAGTGAGTGGGTGATGTGATCATTGTGATGTGATGGGATTTGGTGTGATAGGATGATAGAGTTGAGGACACTAAAAGGTCTTGGGTGAGTAACACTGACTAGGCATTCTCTTATTCTCTTCAGTCCAGACCAGACTAGACCAACTCAGACAAGACTAGAACGACTAACTGGTAGCTGTCATGCGCGTTGTTGCCGAGCAGATCAGCACCAGCAAGAAAGCTAACGCAGGGTAAGCTGAGTGCAGCACCTGAAGCCCACTAGCGAATCCTAGGAGCATGGAGTACGGTATGGCATGTACCTTTAAGTCATGCGACTTGACTTCAAAGAACGTTCGGTGCTCAGACAAAATCGAACTGCTCGATGCACTTTGAGGTACCTCCAGGAAGGTTCACTACCTATCACTCAATAAGTATCGTAGGCACCAGTAAATTTATTATTAACAACTCTACTGTACCTAGGTAGCGACGCCCCTGGCGCTTCGCTTAGCAACCACATACATACATGGATGTTGCTTCAAACAGAGCTTGGTGTAACACAGCATTTAAAAAAATATAACACAAAGCAACGCAGCATTCGGTCTCCGCTACTTGGACGCCGTGGAATATTCTTCCCCGAGCAAGTAAATTACCGCTCCCAGTCCTAAAGTACGGCTCCACATGCATCGTTCTTCATTAGCAGTCTCGGCGCTACAAGAACCATGACTTCGGAGCCCACACAGCGGAGTGAGAAGTCTACGGCCCTTTCGAAAGCATGCGAATACTGTCGCCAGCGCAAGATCAGATGTGATTCCCAGAAACCTCGATGTGGATCGTGTGTAAGCCAAAACCGCGAGTGTGTCTTCAAGGAGCGGAGCCCCAAGGAGAGGTAGGCAACACAAACACTCTCCCTGTCCTGTCCTGTACTGTATGTAAATGTATTGCCAATGGTTGCTTACCTTTCTTGGGTACCTTTCAGACCGACTTTGGCCGCTTTACAGTCACTGCGGAAGGAAAAGAAGAAGTTGCAGGATATCATTGAGACCTTAAAGCACTCTTCACACAATGCGGTGGAAAACGTCCTTGCGGACATTCCCTCATCGCCGGAACGTGCCCAACGTACCCAACTGTCCTTATCGCAGTTAGAGACACCTCTGACTCAAGCGCTGCAAGTAGCACCGTCAGTGGTCTTAACCAACATTCCCTCTCCAATCGACCACAATCAGGTACACCAATTGCCATCACAGACACAGCAAATACAAGCTCCACAAGAGCAACAGCAAGAAGAGCAACAAGGGCAATTCGTTAGACAACAATCATTTCCTTTAGATGACGGACACGCCGATGAGAGCGATTCGGAGACTGATCCCGATGTTTCTCCATTCATTTCCGTCGACGAGGAAGGCAACCTCGCTAGTTTTGGCCCGTCTTCTGCGCTTCAGTCTTCGATGTGCTATCCATCAACAACTCCGACTTTGTCAGAAAGAGAACATCAGCGGAATAGTCTAATTGCAAACGCCGCCATTACTCGACAACAGGAGCACGGCTTGTACAGCCGGCAAGATTTAGATGGTGTGCCAATAGAGCTTGCTATACATTTACTCAACCTTCACTGGAACCGCCAGCATCATACCTTCCTCCTGACCTACCGTCCCGCCATAATGAGGGATCTGCTGTATGGGGGCCCATATGCCTCCAGATTCCTGCTCAACGCGATCTTTGCTTGCGCCGCCAAATTTTCCCGACGATCAGAGGTCCAAGAGGTTGTTGGTAACACAGCGACTGCAGGAGCCCAGTGGTTTCGTCGCTGCGATCAGCTGTTGTACGAGGATAGACTACTGCTTTGTCCAAGTATACCTACAGTGGTTGGATTGGCACTTCTGGGTTCGACATACAACGCCCGGGGAGAGATATCTAAAGGCTGGCTGCTTATGGGATACGCACTTCGGATGGTCTACGACCTTGGTCTCCATATTGAACGAGTAGCGGATTCTGAGAGTGCCGAAGAGAGAGAAATTCGACGAAGGGTCTTCTGGGGTGTGTTCATCTGTGACAAACTTCAGAGCCTCTATCTAGGCCGGCCGATTGCAATGCGCCTTGCTGATACGCATGTATTGTCGGAGTTCTTGGATGGTATGGAGGAAGGGGAGCTTTGGACGCCATACATTGACCCCACGATTCCCGAAGTGGAGTACGATCTCTCATTCATAGGGACGCCTACCCGATCTGTTTCCTGCTTCCAGCAGTTTTGTTCTCTGTCCAAGATCATGGAAAAGATCATCAACAACAACTACGTGATCGGCGCTACATCTGAAAAGGCACGCAAGGGCCTGCAAAGAATCGACCAATCGCTTGAGAAATGGATGGAGAATCTCCCCAGAGAGCTTCAGATTTGTCTTGTTGAAGAGACTATGTCTCATTCGCCCCCGTCTCCTAACATCTTCAACATTCACGCAATGTACCATACCTTGGTTGTGCTCCTGCACAGGCCAATTATTGCAGACGGCCATCTCTACGCTGTGAGCGACTCGCCGTTATCACTAAAGCGTTGCACAATCGCAGCCAGGGCCATCACACTAGCGGTAAGAAAGTTTCACACTTCTTATAGCCTACGGGGAGCACCCTATCTCATTGCATACGCTTTATATGTGGCATGTACGATCCATGTGCGAAATGCAGCAATGTTCGAGCAAGACACCATGAAAGGGGAGCACTGCACACTGCTAGCCTCTAGCTTGAATCTGCTGGAGCAAATCGGGGTGCCGAATCCTGGAGTTTCTCGGCCAATGGCAATTATTCGCAAACTGATGGCTACCAAGGGACTGAGCCCTGTTGAGGTCGACCACAATGCTTACCAGCTCAACCAGCAGATGGCCGCTTTACCGGAAACGCTGCTCCAGGTGGACAGCTTCATGGACTTGGATTTCCCAGGGGCCCAAACAATAGCTAATTGGCTAGGAGACCCGCAGGATCCCTTTCGAGAGGATCAGCTTTACGGCTTCATGGACACACTCTAAGCGAGGTCTGGGAAAATATTGGTCACAGGGTAGGATAGCTAGCTTGAATGTATTTTGGCGTGCGCCAATCCTGTCCTATTCCTCTAAGCCTATTCTCCATTTTAAATCTCCGAAGCCATGTCTTTCTTTTGTCCCTCGATGGAGCCAAGGTAGTAGGAGAGATCGCCACCATTTATCTCTCGGAGCGTAAAGCCGTTGCCCATGAACTCGAGGGGGTTGAGAGGGTTCATGTAATCGATCTCGTAGTCCTCGAACCTCGGAGTTTTGAGAATGCTGATATACGATAACCGACTTCCTGGCCACTAGTGCCTGTGTTAGATCGAAGATAGCTAGAGTATATCAAGACCAGAAAAAGGACTTACCATTGCAGGCCCATCAGTCTTCGCTTGTTTGAACCAACTGTTACAGCCTCCTGTCCACGCAGTTCGCTGCAAGAAAAGATGAGCGTGCTCAGATAGCGCAGCCGCCATGCTTTGTTTCGGAGTGAGACTCTTGATTCGTTCTCTTTGCATTTTCTGGATGCATTGAATGAAGTTGTTCATCAAAAGTTCGGCCATTGGCAAGAATGAGCCATGTCCCAATGGGCCATCTGTCAAGCAATTAGACTCATCTACTAATTCGGTTTTATTTGTTTGAAGACCTGAGCAGGAGATACTTACATGGACCGCCTGTCATCCAGTAGTTGGGGATGTGCGGAGCTCCAATCGACAAGTACGACTCGAGCTTCGTTGACCACATGTCCTGTAAGTTCCGTCCGTTGGCAATGACAGGGAACCTGGGGACCCAGCTTGTATCGAATCCAGTTGCGCATATTATGACATCGACTACCCAGAGTTAGCCCCCGAAGACTGGTTTTATGTACTCGACATCAATTTAGTTGATCGATTGATGGCCTACCTTCGTGTTCCACTCCCTTGTAGTCTATGAAGCCTTTCTCGGTGACTCGTTGCATCTGTTCTGTGAACGCATTCACATTCCCTCGTGTCAACGCTTCGAGGAATCCATTACCGGGCTATCCACACATTAATGATCGCCCGAATCTCAGAAGCTCAGGAGTACGTACAGTTGGCCTTCGACAACCTACGCCAAAGTTCTTTGGAACAATGGCATCGATCAGTTCCTTCTTTCCAGCCAATTTCGCCGACATTTCTTGCGTTGCGTACTAATGGGGCACTTCTCAGCTATATTCATATTCATTTAGGATTGGTCACTCACCTTTTTCGCTTGAGTAGCCTCAGGGGTACCTTTCAAGATGAACTTGAATCGTTGATTCAACTCATTTTCAATTTCTTTGCAGTATTGAAGAAGGCTCTCAGGATTCCGACGAAACTCCGCCTTTTGCGATTCAGTATCTGCAAGTCATGTCAGTACAGCTGCTGCTGCTGTGTGTACTATCAAGCAATAGGGCCACCGTCATACATGAGAAGTTCTCGCCACCGGGCCCAGCAAATCGTTGGGCAAATCCTGCGGTGATCCACGTTGGTGATCGAATCCAGCAGTATAACTTCTCGACGGACTCTGCGATGTTGGCTATGATCTGGACACCACTGCTGCCGACCCCAACAACCGCAACGCGCTTGCCGTCTAGGGGATACCCTTCTTCATAGCGAGCACTGTGCATCAATTTGCCTTTGAATGAATGAAGGCCCTCGATCTCTGGCCATTTCCACTTACTGATTACTTTCGTGTTAGAAAAACTCAAGAAATGTGTGACTATTGACAGGCAAACGTACTTGAGAACACCACTTCCATTGAGCAAGACGTCGCAGGTATCCGTGAACTCCTCACCAGTCTTCCTGGACTTGATTGTAACGTGCCACTTTCCAGCTTCTTGATCCCAGTGTGCGCCGACAACCTCATGACTGAGCTTCATGTAGCGCATCAAATCATGGCTCTCAGCTACGTCTTTCATGTAGCGCCAGATTTCCGGACTTGAGGAGTAGAATTGGCTCCAGTCAGGGTTCCTTGCCCATGTGAACTGGTAATTTGCCGACGGGATGTCGCATGCACAGCCTCTGGTCTTGTATCAGCTCGTGCGATGGAATCGTCGGAGTCTCTGTCACCAGCTCAGACTGCTGACTTGACTTACGGATATCTGTTCTCAAGCCAGGTACCGCCTATATCATCATTCTTATCGTAGCAGACCCAAGTCGCATCCTGCAGCTGATCTTTGGCAAACTTGCTAAAACAGATGCCACTGGCTCCAGCACCAATGTGGATAATCCGCATCTGCCTTCTTGCACCGAAATGCTGATCAAGAATGCTGTATCCTCGGGCATTTGATTGAGGCCAGCCGTACTTCTCAGCAAGCGTGCTGCCCTGATTCTTCAAAACCTCTCCATTTGATTCTGAGGCCGGCAGCATGGGGTTTGCGTCAACGCTGTTTGCGTTTCTGTGCAAACCGGGCTGCTTTCTATACATGTCACGTGTGACAGCTGGGCTTACCAGGACTGATGGAGTCATTGAGATGTGATTTGAATATGTTTTGGTCTGGCTGATAAGAGGGATTTTGTGGTCTAGCATGCATATTAATGATCAAAACGGTATATCATTAGATGCCTCGCAGCATCGTATATGCCGAGACGCAAGGCAGAACCTAGCACGCTGACGTCCATCGGACGCTGCACTCCCGGCTCGCGGGCAATCTATGTCCGTTGGGAAAGGTCACAGTCAATCAAACAGAATTTCTCGTTCTAAGAAAAGGTAGAATCCATTATTCGCAGGACACTTACCAACCGAACTTCCCGAGGCTACTGCGAAGCATTTCATATTTTGTCGCCAAACTCTTGAGTTTGGATTGGTCTGGTATTTGCGAACAAATCCTATGATGGTTGGAGCAGGCAACGACACGATGAGAGATAGAATCTTGAAATAATACTATACTAGACAAAAGCTATGAAGCAAAAATACTGGTTAATATAGGAGCTGGTCAGACAGAATTCCTCTAAATACTAAGCAGAGAAGTGTCTCAAAAGAGTAATCTTTGTTCATTCAATTGGATCGTGGAAAGGACGATTCCTTGCATAACTGATCTCCCCACCAATCTCACTCTCTAAGCTGGCCGTAGGAAATTTGACGACTCGAGCTCCATGTTTCGCCACAACCTCCACACACTCTCCACTCATCGTCTCTGCTCCCATCAGCATGGAGAAGCCGGCCATCATCTGATCCATCTCTACCAAGCAGCCTCTTTTCGCTGCCTCGGCGTGATACCACGGTGCATGTTTGGAAATGCCGGTCTCGACTATTCCGGGGCATATTGCGTTCAGTGTGATGTTCTCCTGTGCCATGATTTTCCCATAAGTTCGAACGAAGCCTACAATAGCACTGTAAACATTGTCAGCTCGCTTCCACCATCGGAGTCGGTTGGCGCAAACTCACTATTTTGCAGCGGAGTATACTGGACTCGCGGGGAAAACATAGATTCCGCATATTGATGAAACACATATAACTAGATATTTCTATCAGCCGAGTCAGATATAAAACGGGTTGGGGGGCAAGGGAGTAAAGCGAATATGTGGTTCGCTATAAGTCCAGTGATGACAGCAATGAAGAAGCAAGTCATAGGTGGTGACGCACTTTTCCCTTTGAATCCATATCTGTTCAAAGTTTTCTGTCTCCGAAAGTGCTGGACACCGAGCCAGATGGAATACATCATGCCGATTCCATCAACATCCATGACCGCAAAATCTGGCTTCTCAAAGGGTCCCGTCGCATTTGGTCGATTGGGCAGAGCACGTCGCTCGCCAATCCCCGCGACAGGAAAGACGTAGTCGATGCGGCCAAAGACTTTGACGGCTTCCTCGAATGCTGCTACTTGCGACTCCCATGAAGAAACGTCAACTTCCATGGCCCAGACATTGTCGTTGCCGTGCTTCTGGTTCAGCTCTGATGCCCATTCCTTCGCGGCTTCGATATTGAAGTCGGCGATGCAAACTCGTGCCCTGCGTTGCGGGATTCCCCCCGTCAGCGTATAGTTACAAGTGAGGTAGTAACTAAGCAGCCTTCATAGGCAGGTGTACTGAAGGTTGGGAGGGAGAATCTCGGATTAGGACCATTGGTCTATGGCGAGACAAGACACAACATACATACCCTTTCTCTACGAGCATTCCAACCAATGCTTTCCCGATACCGCTTGCACCTCCTAGAAAGCAGCAAAGAGTCAACTTTGAACAGCTCCAATATTTTACATGTTATCAAAAAAAAAGGGCGGGGGGTTGAGAGCCTCACCCGTAACATAGGCCGTCTTGTTTTGGTTCGACGACATGATAAATAATTGTATAGGTGTTGAGAGTTGCGCAGTGCTGTAGGGTCGTTTCAGGACATCAACTGTAGCGAAAGTGGGCTGGTTCAATGCGGTGGGTGGCTTGAAAAGCTGAGCAAGATATCAGCATATGCTAGTCTTCTCATACCGGGATGTCTTATTTATGTTAGACGATTGCACGGCGTGGCTCTCTCTGATTCCCAATTTCGGGCTGGCCTTGTTACAAATTATATGCTATCACTCCGCACGTCACATCGCTTTACCTCACATCTTCACCTCGCACGGAGAGTCCTTACTCTCAAATTACTTCGTGAGTACTTGTATGCAGTTCAATAGTTCTAATGTTCCATTCCCCTGATGCCCTGATGCCCTTTTCCCCAAGAACAACAATACGAACACCTAATATTATTTACGCAGACATACGTAGAGATATGTTAGCCTCTGCCCACCAGCCAATTATGACGTCGGCAAGGAATTGAGGTTCCGTACGACGTCGGGATATGCGAAGCCGTTCGAGGAACAGCCGGAATTGAGTCACCCGAGAACAATTCCAGTCAACCCCGACTTCCAGCCACATGGCTAGCTACTGCACCCAAGAGATACGCTCCTGCCCCCCTCGATACTAGATATTTCTGCATTTGCTTGTGTGAAGCTTCTCATGTACTCGTACTCTTGCACTGAACCGAACCGAACCGAACCTGGTTGGTAGATTTGCTTGCATCCTCGATTTCACCTTATATCATCCTACCTCATCTCATCTCACAGCAACATCACCCTCTAAGCAATCTTCAACAATCTTCAAGCCTTTCTCTTCTTTCCCTCGCCTAACCCCAACAATGGGGTACGAAACAAGGATTGATTACGAAACCAGGCTTTTCATCAACAACAAAGTTCACATCCACCATTGTCTTTCGTCTTATTCCCCAGGATATTAGCTAACAGAGCTCTAGTACGTCGACGCAAAGTCAGGACACAGGTTTTCTGTGACAAACCCTTCCAATGGAACACTCGTAGCGGAAGGAGTCCATAGCGCTGGTGCTGAAGACGTTGATCTCGCAGTATCAGCTGCCAGCCAAGCGTTCAAGATATGGTCCAAAACCAAAGGCTCGGAAAGGGCTAAATGCATGAACAAAATTGCCGATCTGATAGAGCAAGACCTTGAGAAACTGGCCATGATTGAAACAGTCAGCATGGGTCAGCCAATTTCTACTTCCAAGAAGTTCATGGAGGCAGTTCCGTCGTACTGGAGATACTACGCTGGGTTTGCTGACAAGATTGGGGGAGAATCATTTCCCGAGGACGGCGACGGGCGTATAAAATTTACTCAGTACATGCCTTATGGCGTCTGTGCTGGCATAGGTTGGATCACCATCATTGAGAGAGTAACCCAAGCTCATTATTGTATAGCCCCATGGAATGGCACTCAAGTCACTGGCGTCAAGAAACTGGCAGCCGCTGTTGCGGCAGGAAACACTTTCATTTTCAAAGCCTCGGAAAAATCACCTCTCGGCGCCATTGCACTCGGCTCGTACATCAGCAAGGCTGGGTTCCCACCTGGAGTCATCAACATCGTTTCGGGGGATGGTCTCACGGGATCACTTTTGGCTAGCCACATGAACATCTGGAAAATCAGTTTTACGGGATCGACTGCCAGCGGCCGGAAGGTACAAGATGCTGCAACGAAATCAAATCTCAAGATCGTCACACTCGAACTCGGCGGGAAGTCTCCAGCGATCATCTTCAATGATGCAAACCTGGAAAACGCCCTAACAATGAACTCTCGCGGATTTCTTCTAAATGCAGGACAAATATGTGCTGCATGCAGCCGAACATTGGTTCAGGAAGCTATCGCGCCAGAATTCCTCAGTGGCCTTCAGAAGAAGTTCGAGAAGATGTCTGGCCTCATGGGAGACCCTACCGATCCAAAAACGTACATCGGTCCCCTTGCCGACAAAGCACAATTCGACCGCGTGGCTTCCTTTCTGGAAGCTGGTAAGTCATCTGCCGCTCAGGTTCTCGCGGGCGGTACTAGGCGAGGTGATACTGGCTACTTCATTGAACCGACTATCTTTGTGAATCCTGAAGTTGAGGACGAGATCTACAAGGAAGAGATCTTTGGGCCGATACTGAGTGTGAAGACCTTCAAAACAGAGGAAGAAGCCATCGAATTGGCTAATGCCAGCATTTACGGTCTGGCAGCCTCGATTTACACATCCGACGTAACTCGGGCCATGAGAGTCAGCGCGGAACTGGAGGCTGGGACTGTCACCGTCAATGCACCGTACGGCGCCACCCTCAACGCACCATTTGGCGGCATGAAACAGAGTGGGCATGGAAGAGAGTCGGGAAAGCATGGATTGATGGATTGGCTGCAGCTGAAGGCTATAGTGTTCAAGTTGGTCTCTCTTTTTTCTGCTCTGTCGAGTCCAATTGTTGCAAGTCCTTGAGAGCCAGCAAAAATTTCTAACGTATCTTCAGTATGGATATGCCGACCGCAAACTAAGCTGCTCGGCACTGATTGTGTGAGTATCGGCCGTTAGTTCGACTGTGTCTCGACATGGAGTTTTGTCACTATGTACTGATGCAAAACAAGGGAGTGGAAGGCAAATTGGATTTCCTAATAGAGAGATCATAATCATCAACATCATCAAAATCATCTATCGGAAATCAAAGATATCACCTCTTAGGAATATCATTTCTCACTTATTTATCCCTACTCCTGACTCTACAAAAATGCCCCACGGAAGAGTGGTGCCGCCGTGTTTAGCGAGGAAAGCGTTGGTTTCCAGTGACTTAAATTAAATTACTTACCTGACCTACAGTGCTATATGCGCTATACATATAAGCTAGCGTTAACCCCAATTTCAAGTTTATATAAGACACAACAGAAAGTTCAGTAATTGGATGATTTGGAATTTGAATTTCACTTGGTGCTCTCAGTTTTCTCCCTATTACCAGTAAGAAATATACAAACTCTCTGCAGTGATGAAACCCAGCCCCTCATGTACAGACTCCAGATTCTTACAGCCCAACAGTGATACTCTTAATATTGGTGTAATCTTCTACACCGAATCTGCCGCCTTCTCGGCCAAGGCCGCTTTCTTTGATGCCGCCAAACGGCTGTTCGCAGGCGCTCACGAGTCCGGTTCGAACACCCACCATGCCTGTGTTGAGTTCCTCCGAGACTTTCCATACTCGACTGATGCTGTCAGTGTAGAAATATGAGGCCAGGCCACTCTCCTCCGTATTTGCAAGATCAATGACCTCCTGGTCTGTATCGAAGGGGTTCAGGTGAATGATCGGACCAAATGCTTCCTCCATCGAGGAAAGTAGGGTTTCGGGTGATTCAGCTCCGATGAGGATTGTTGGGACATAGAAGTTGGGGCCATAGTCATGGTTTACGAAACCTCCCTCGAGAACCCTGGCACCCTTTGATACAGCGTCTTTCAAATGCCGAGTGACCTTTTCGACGCCCTTGGAACAGTAGAGAGGACCAAAATTTACTGTGGAGTCCCAGACGGAGCCGAATTTGAACAGCGCATTTGTTGATGTCTGGAGAGCTGTGGCAAATTCATCAATGATCGAGCGGTGAACAAAAGCACGATTGGCGCAGACGCATGTCTGACCCGACGAACGAAATTTAGATGCAATTAAACCTGAAGCGTATCAGCCAACAAAGTTCGCACTTGCCATCAAGAGTTGAACTACACTCACCATCAACAGCCTTTTGGATATTGGCGTCCTCAAATACAATAAATGGAGCATTTCCGCCAAGTTCCATACTCGTTCTCTTCAGGGATTTCCCACATTCTGCGTTGAGAAACTTCCCAACGGCTGTCGAACCCGTGAAGCTCAAGTGCCGGACCATGCGGTTATGGCAAAGTTCGTTCCCCATCTCCGCAGAGGACTTGGCGTCACCAGTAACGACATTGAGGCTCCCTGGAGGAAATCCCTTGACTCGCTCAAACAATTTGGCGAGGGCAATGGCGCACATTGGCGTTTCTGGCGCAGGCTTCAAGACGACCGTGTTCCCGGCAGCGATAGCAGCCCCAACCTTCCGACAGATCATCGCAATAGGAGAGTTCCATGGTGTTATCGCAGCCACGACTCCCTGGGGCTCGCGAGAAGTCAGGATTCGCACATCAGCCCGCGCTGCAGGGATTGTATCGCCGTAGAGGCGCTCGATCTCGCCTTCGAACCATTCAAGGAAACTGATGCCATAGTCAACAGTAGTATAAGACTCCGTGATGGGTTTTCCGAGTTCCAGAGTACAGATCGCAGCAAGGTCATCACGATTGGATCTTATAAGATCCGTCCACTGCCTCAGGAGCACCTTTCTTTGTCGGTGGGTCAAGAGTTTGTAAGATTTGAAAGCGGTCTGTGATGCGCGAATCGCGGATTGCACGTCTTGGCGGCTGAGATTGGCAACCTCATATATGAGAGAATCATCCTCTGGGTCTAGTTAGATTTCATATTAGATTAGATTTGGATCTCTAGCAACTGCAAAGGGAATGTGACGAACCAAAGACCGAAAACTTTGCCCCGGTCGAACCAGGCACCCAGGACCCGCCAATGAAAGCTCGGGTATCAAGCAGCGAATCATCTTTGAACTAGAAATGCCCTGACTGTCAGTGTTGATCACAACGGCGACCGGGTAAAGCATGCCTTGTAGGGGATTGGCTTCAAAAGCACGGATGCTCCGGACGCTGGACACATGGTCATTGCTCTTATTGTTACGCTGGTTGTTGTCGCTTTTGCTTTGCTGAACAGCACAGTGTCAAAATGGCTGTCAAGGGAGCAAACATCCGACTGAAGTGAGGCCTGTGAGTGTTCATGTGGGGAAGTCCTCAGCGGAGACGGGAAGTTGTTGTCCGGCTACCCCACCTAAACCCCTCTCGAACTTTCACTCCCCCGGATCGACCTCGAGGAGACTAGCCAGTAAGTACTGCACTGTTACAGTGAGCGGATACTGTACAGATATGGAACCGGACCGCCAGCCGCTTCTTCAATACTCTTGCTTTGCGTTGGCGGACCTTGGAAATTTACCTACCGAGTTTCGGGAGTGATCCAAACTTGCACGTGACAATAACAAAAGTGCTCGCTTAACCGTGAAAGCTGGGAAAGAGCATTCAACCTGCTTATCCGAGTGAGATCAGCCCGTGTTTTCCAAGCACGTAAGAACAGGCCACTCTCGGAACCAAATAGCCTTGGAGGGGATATAATATGCTCGGCGTCTCAGCCCATCCATGCCTACGAATGATCCGTTATGCGGGCCGGTCTGAAGCCGTCCGTATTTTTGCCCCAACGATATGCTCCAGCCGCCACCGCTTTCAAAGGCAATTACTTCCTGGACTTGTCATTGCGAGACTCGCTTCTTCGTCCTCCCAACTCATTCTACTGCAGCCAAGTTAATTCAACCTCTTTTTGCTATTTACCAATGAGTTACCAGGCACAGAATGTCCGAAGCTTGGGCATTTTTCATGGGTTGCCGACCTATCCTGAATCGCCCGAACAGATAGGTCTTACTGCCATCATCACTGGTGCGAATGGTATGGGCGGCCATCACATGCTCAAGGTTTTGTTGGATGCGCCCACTCGATGGAAGAAGATCTACTGCCTGTCCAGGCGGCCACCGCCAGACTCTGGAGACAAGACGGTCCGCGATGAAAGCGACCCTGTTCAACATATTTCCGTAGACTTTTTATCGAGCGCGAAAGATGTCGGGCAGGTTCTCAAGGACAACAAAATCCAAGCGTAAGTGAGAAAAAAGAACGTAAAGGAGCCGTATTGGTCCAGAAGCACTCATGCTGATAAATCTATTCGCGTCATGTAGAGATTATATCTTCTTTTTCTCTTATATTCAACCTCTACAGACTGGCACCCTTGGGACAATGGTAAGGATTCAGATATACTTGTAGCGGCAATTCTAATCCAAGTTCAAAAGTGGAATGACGCAAAGGCATTGTGTAAGGTCAATTGTAAGATCCCAGCCATCCCCAGAATGCCTGATTTGTCCACGACTGAAATATGATAGCAAAATTGCTACATAACTTCCTCAACGGCCTTACAATTGCTGGAGCAAATCCCAAGAGATTCTTCCTGCAGACTGGAGGAAAACACTACGGCGTTCATCTCGGACCAGTGCTCACACCCACCATGGAGTCCGATCCCCGACCTGTTTTAGAAGATAACTTCTATTATCTCCAACAGGACATGTTAATTGAATGGTGTGGGAGACAAAATGTGCAATGGAATGTTGCTCGCCCATCGATTGTTGATGGAGCAGTCCATGGCTCGTCACTAAACTACTTGGCTGGTCTCGCAGTTTATGCAGCTGTTGAGGCACATCTGGGCCGGCCGCTCTATTTCCCAGCATCTATTGATGAATGGGGTCGAGAGCGCTCTCACAGTTCCGCAACGCTAGATGCGCATTTCGAGGAGTGGCTTGTGCTGAATCCTCATACTGGAAATCATGCCTTCAACATCGTTGACGGTAGTGCCTTCACGTGGGGTAGACTGTGGATGTTGCTGGCACAGTGGTACGGGACATCGTGGCTGCCACCGTCAAAAAATAATTCGGAATACCGACTGTCATGCTCGAGATTTGACCCCCCTCCTCGAGGGTAAATTCCCCTATCCATGTTATCGTTTCAAGACTTCTTCTAATTAGGATGCGTAGCTTCGGAAAGGGTGTGACCCGCACTACATTTACCTTTGTAGACTGGTCTCAGAAGACCGAAGTTGTTGATGCCTGGAAAGAGCTGACAAGCATGCATGGATTAAAATTTGATCCTTTTGAGGATCGTGGTGGCGTTTTTGGACTCACGGATGTCTCCATCCTCTGTGGTTGGCCATTCACTCAGAGTATTGGCAAAGCTAGACATTTCGGTTGGCTTGGAACAGTGGATACTTATGAATCAATCTTCCAGACTCTCACGGAGCTGGGAAATTTGGGTGTCTGTGTCTCTCCTAAGGTGAAGGAGTACAGACCTTGGGAGGTTTCTGATTCATAGCTCAACTTTCAGGCTTGGATATGTCAATTTGACCGGAGTTTTTCGGCAAAAGACGCTTATGAGATTTGTATGATTGCTCAAGGAAGAAAATAAATGCGAGTTTATTGATTTTGCTGCATGTTAGAAGCTGCCGCCTCAGTAGGTCCTTGAACCCCTCAACCACAGGTATGAGATATGACGGATGACCCCAACCCTTGCCTAGAATGCCTCCTTAAGATTCCATTTCACGCCGCGGGATTTGATTGTAGCCTGTAGAGTTTGATCAAGGCACAAATATCTTCTTTGCCCAGCCCGCTGGCCATCGCCGCCTCATAACGTTGGTGGACATTCGCTAAAAGTGGCGTCGGAAAATGCAGCTTCTGAGCCAGTTGAAGAGCCAGTCTGGTATCCTTTTCGGCAAGGGACACCTCAAACCTCGCCGTGAAGTCGCCTTCGAGAATATATGCTCCGCGCTTGCTCAGCATAGTTGATGCTGCCCCCGACTTTGACAAAACCTCGTACATTGTTTTGTATTCCAGATTCAGTGACCTCCCCAACTGCATGGCCTCCATCGCGATCGCGGTGTTTGACATACTTATCATGTTATTGACCAGTTTCATAGCTTTACCACTCCCAACCTCCTTCCCGACGATCAGAACCGATCCAAGTTTTGACAGGATGTCGTATGTTCGACTTTCGATGTCTTTCTCGGTGCCAACAAGTAGACTCAACTTTCCAACCTTCGCTTCTGGTGGACCTCCACTCACAGGCGCGTCGATGATTTCCCTCACTCTTCCCTGAAGCGCCTTACAAACAGCTATCATGGTCGCTGGGAGGATGGTGCTCATCTCAACAAACGATTGATTAGGCTTGAGCATGTCGATAATCCCGCTTCCAACTACCGAGAGGACGATCTCGTCGTTGGGTAAGTTGCAAATAATAACATCGGCCCCTGCTATCGAATCTTCAAGCTTCATCGATGCTCGCCCTCCTTTGGCTTGCAAGCGTTGAATAGCTGGCATACTGATGTCGTAGCCATGCACGTTCACCCCGCATTCCACCAACCGTACAGCGAGTGTCCCTCCCATAGCCCCAAGTCCAATAACTGCAACCGACGACATCATGGACGATGAGAAAATGAAGGATTTGGTTTCGTTGGGAGTGAAACTTTTGTATCTTGGCTCTCAAAGCCAGCTTTCAAATATGAACTGATGGATTGGAAAATTTGACTTCATTTTTGGGAAAGCCACTGTTAAATTTGCAACGACTGGGCGAAAGTCGGCGAGCCAGCCTCCGCTGGCCCTGCAACTAGTGTATCTGCCTTTAGACGACCTTGTCACCTCAATCCCGCTACGTCTTCTGGTTTGCAACACCCGTCGTCACCTTTGTTGGTCCCTCTGGGGGACTTTCTTACTATAGCAATGGACGAGTCACCCGACATTGGCTGACTGCATCATAGTATTCTTGTTCTCCATTGTGGATATGAAGGACCCCAGTGGGCTCTTCGCGATTATCTCTACATAATTACCTACAAGCGTTCTGGTTCATTCCAAATCGTCCGCCTTTCAGGAGAGTTTTCTATTACATTTTGGCCATCTCCATCTCGCCCACGGCGACCTCAGTCACGAGAAGATTCAGCAAAGATGCAAGTTCATTCTTGCCAAATAAAATCGAGTTTCAAACGTGGTACGGGTCAGGCTCCAAGCTGTCTCTCAATCTATTGATTGATTGATTTGTTATCATTGCATGGCGGAGAATTTGGTTGGCACTAAAATGATATTGGAGACCTGTCGATTTGTCTGCCCAAACTCCTCAACCGCATCAGCCTTTGCCTGGATCCATTCCGGATCGCTCTGAAAAGCATTCCACTTCTGTTCCCGCTCAGCCATCGACTCCCATGCCAACATGTAATGTAAGACGTTGTTGTCGGGTCCGATCAGAGTCGTCCTGGCGTTGAAGTATCCACGTTAGCCGAGAGCCTGAAGGCGAAGGACCAGAGAAAGGGGGACATACCAAAATCCAACCTGTTTGATCCCATGCTTCTCCCAAAGCGGAAATGTTTTCGTCTCCAACTTCTTCAAGAGATTCGGCAGCTGGCCGGTGAAGGTGGTGTATACACGAAGTTCGTACAACATCTTGCCAATTGAGCTGGGGGTTAACGGCCAATAATCGATCGGATGTATCGTAAGTATTGCGTTCTTCAGACAAGCTGCTGCTGAGTTGCTGCTCGCTCGCTGACTGCAGAAAGTAGAATACGCAAGACATAGGCACGCTAAATAGTGC